>JAQHUG010000053.1:5031970-5056983 GCA_028555095.1 Dicrostonyx torquatus | reverse complement strand
TCCCCTTTCTTCATCTCCCCTCCCCTTCAACCCTCTCCCATGGTCCCCATGCTCCAAATTTACTCAGGAGATCTTGTTTTTTTCTACTTCTCATGTATATTAGATGCATGAATGTCTCTCTTAGGGTCCACTTTGTTGTATAGTTTCTCTGAGATTGTGAATTGTATGTGGGTTTTTCTTTGCTTTATGTTTAAAAGCCACTTATGAGTGAATACATATGATATTTGTCTTTTGGGATCTGGGTTACCTCACTCAATATGATGTTTTCTATATCCATCAATTTGTCTGCAAATTTCAAGATGTCATTTTTTTTTCAGCTGTGTAGTACTCAAAGATTTAAAGTTCTTGTCATACAGATCTTCCACTTGTTTGGTTAGAGTTACTCCAAGATATTTTATGCTATTTGTGGCTATTGTGAAGGGCGATGTTTCTATTATTTTTTTCTCAGCCCATTTATTATCTGTGTAAAGGAGGGGTACTGATTTTTTGAGTTAATCTTGTGTCTTTTTAAAATATTTATTTATTATTTATTTATTTATTATGTATACAATAGTCTGTCTGCATCTATGTCTGCAGGTCAGAGGAGACCTCATTACAGATGGTTGTAAGCCACCATGTGGTTGCTGGGAATTGAACTCAGGACCTTTGGAAGAGCAGCCAGTGCTCTTAACCACTAATCCATCTCTCCAGCCCTAATCTTGTGTCTTGCTACATTACTGAAAGTGTTTATGAGTTGCAGAAGTTCCTTGTATACCCGACTTCGCAATGAAAACTCTGAAAGTTAGAAGGTTCTGGTCAGATATGCTGCAGACATTAAGAGTTCATGGTTGCAAGACCAGACTACTATACCCAGCAAAACTTTCAATCACCATAGAGAAAATAAGATATTCCATGTCAAAACCAAATTTAAATATTACCTTTGCACAAATCTAAGGTTACAAAAAGTACTAGAAGGAAAATTCCAACCCAAGGAAGTTAGCTGCATCCATGAAAACAAAGGCAACAAGTAACCTCACACCTCACACTAGCAAACACCAAAGAAGGGAAGCATGCAAACACTACCACCAAAAAAATAACAGGAATAAGCAATCACTGGCCACTAATATCTCCTAATATCAATGGACTCAATTCATCTATAAAAAGACACAGATTAGCTGGGCGGTGGTGGCGCATGCCTTTAATCCCAGCACTTGGGAGGCAGAGACAGGCGGATCTTTGTGAGTTCGAGACCAGCCTGGTCTACAAGAGCTAGTTCCAGCTCAGGCTCCAAAGCCACAGAGAAACCCTGTCTCGAAAAAACACAAAGAAAAGACACAGATTAATAGAATGGATATGAAAACAAGATTCATCCTTCTGCTGCATACAAGAAATGTATTTCAACCTCAAGGACAAACATGGCCTCAGAGTAAAGGGTTTGAAAAAGATTTTCCAATAAAATGGACCTAGGAAACAAGCAGGGGTAGCTATCCTAATATCTAACAAAATAGACTTCAAACTAAAGTTGATCAAAAGAAATGGAGAAGGACACTTCATACTCACCACAGAAAAATATTCATCAATATGAAGTCTCAATTTTGAACATAGAATGCCTCAAATACAAGAACACTCACATATGTAAAAGAAACATTACTAAAACTTAAATTGCACATCAAATTCCACACACTAATAGTAGGAGACTTGAATAACCTACACTCACGCCAATGGACAAGTCTGCCAGACAGAAACTTCACCAAGAAATAAGAGATGTCATGACTCAAATGGCCAAAAGACACTTAAGGAATTGCTCAACATCCTTAGCCATCAGGGAAATGCAAATCAAAACAACTCTGAAAAAACCTCTTGCACCTGTCAGAATGGCTAAGGTCAAAAACACCAATGATAGCTTATGCTGGAGAGGATGTAGAGTAGGTGGAACACTCCCCCATTACTGGTGAGAGTGCAAACTTTTACAGTCACTTTGGAAATCAGTGTGGTGACTTCTCAGAAAATTGGGAATCAATCTACCTCAGGACCCAGCAATAACACTCTTGGGCACATACCCAAAGGATGCATGCTCATACCACAAGAACATTTGCTCAACTGTGTTCATAGCAGCATTATTCATAATAGCCAGAACCTGGAAACAACCTAGATGCCCCTCTGAAGAATGGATAAAGAAAATGTGGTACACTTACACAATGGAGTACTACTCAGCGGTAAAAATAAATGACATCTTGAAATTTACATGCAAGTGGATGGAACTAGAAGGAAAAAGCATCCTGAGTGATGTAACCCAGACCCAGATAGACAAGCATGGAATGCACTCACTCATAAGTGGAGATTAGACATAAAGCAAAGGATAGCCAGCTTACAGTCTATGATCTCAGAGAAGCTAGGCAACAAGGGGGACAGAAGTGTCGGGGAGAGAGGAGGAGAACACGAGGAAACAGGATGCTGGAGAAGGGGGGAATGGCAGTGAGGAAGAGAAAGGAAAGAGATATCTAGATTGAGGGAGCCATAAAAGGGCTAGTGAGAAACAGGGAAGTAGGGAAATTCCCAGGTATCTCCAAGCATGACCACAGGGAAGACTCTAAGCAACTGTGGAGAGGACACCTAAACTGGCCTTTACCTGTAATCAGACTGATGACTACCTTAATTGTCATCATAGAACCTTCAACCAGCAACTGATGGAAGCAGATACAGAAATCTACAATGAAGCACTGGGCTGAGCTACCAGGGAACAGTTTAAGAGAGGGAGGAGTGATAATATGAGCAAAGGTGTCAAGACAAGTGAAACAGCTAACAGGAGCTAGTGAGAGTTCACTGACTCTGGACTGATAGCAGGGAAACCTGCATAGGACCAAACTAGGCACTTTGAATGTGGGGGACAGTTGTGAGGCTTGGGTAGTCTATGGGACCACTGGCAGTGGGGCCAGTATTTATCCCTAGTGCTTGAACTGGCACCTAGGAGCACATTCTCTTTGGAGGGAGACCTTGCTCAGCCTAGATATAGGGGTGCGGGCCTTGGTCTTGCCTCCAAGTGAAGTGTCAGACTTTGTTGATTTACCCTTTCTGAGGAGTCAATGTGGGGTGTAGGGTAGGGGAAGGGCAGACCAGGAGGAGGGGAGGGAATGGGAGTAGGGATAGCTATGCAAAATAAGAAAACATCGTATTAAAAAATCTTAATAATAATAAAAAAAGAAGTCATAGACTATAACAGGAAATGCAAGGAAGATGTGGGTCCTGCACTAAGATAATGTGTCCTGTAATGCAGTGTTGAATCCCAGACAAGTTGAGGAACTTGATCCTGTCAGTGTAGAATTGATTGATCCAGGCTTTAAAAATTAAAATTAGAAAAAAGTAGAAAAATATTGCATATACCTAAGCAATTTTTATATTGTCACACTTTATTCCATTTTATTTTATAATATCATCTCATTATTTTCTTCAAGTAATAAAGACAGAAACTTAGAAGAATTAAAAGTTTCATAAGATCCAATAAGCGCTTCACCAAGAAACATTTTCCTGTACCATTTCAGAACCCCATGCTATCCGATGGTGCCCAGCACAGTGTGAAAGGAAGCCATATGCACCTCCCTCCTTTTCTTCTCTGACTCTCTGCACCAAAACCAGGTTTATGAGCAGAAATGGAAAATTGCATTTTCCCGGTTCTGTAACTTATCTGTTAAGAAGATTAAATGGAAGAAATAGACGCACACAACACACACATTTTAAAGATGCCCAACTCAATCACTGGAGAACACGCTTTTGAATTTTTTATCTGCAGAATTTTCCAAAGCTGCACTCTCGTTACTGTCCCTCCCCTCCTCCACTGAGGGTGCCTGCGGGGTGCTTTCTGCTTCCTTTCTCTGTGGTGATGGAGGGTGGTGCTATCATGAGATGGTCTCCAGCTGGCTGCTGAGATGGCTGATTCTTGGTGGGGTGGTCTTGTCTTCCTGGGGACTCCAGCAGCATCTGGACTTTTGAGTTCCGTCTTGGGGAGGGACATTGCTACCAGCTGAGGGTGGAGAAATCCGGGTTGCAGCTAAGTGTTTGCAGTGCACAGGACAGATGGCCCAACCCTGACTCCTAACTAAGCATTTTCTTTTGCTCCACATGTTAACGGTGATGGACATGGACGATCCCTCTACACCCTGCACAGTCTAGAGAGAGAGACAGGTACCCAAGCCAGGGTCAGAAGATGCAGAGGGCCCTCTTGCTTCAAGATGAGCTTGTGTGGGTTTGCCACCTCTAGGAAGAGTAGCAGTAGATGCTATTATTACAGGGAATCCTGGGGTCTGGGGGCATCTGTACAGCTCCATAATGCCATCATCTCCGCACAGAAGTCCTCCCACGGGTCTTGTGGTCAGCTAGGCACACATCTGCACTGTGTAGTCTTTCCCTGGAATGTTTGGGAAGAGGCAAATAAATTCCCAAGGGTGAATTGAATCTGCTTCAAGGGTATCACTTGAGCAATGGCCTAGAGCAGTGGTTGTCAACCTTCCTAACGTGACCCTTCAATACAGTTCCTCATGTTGTGGTGACTCCCAACCATAAAATTATTTTTGTTGTCATGTCATAACAGTAATTTTGCTGCGATTACAAATCCCAATGTAAATATGTTTTCTTTTTTTATTATTTTATTACTTTAAAAAATTACCAATCCAAATTCTCACTCCCTCCTCTTCTCCCACTCCCTCAACAACCCTCCCATCCCTCCCCTTCCAATCCAAAGAGAGGGCAAGATGCCCTGCCCTGTGGCAAGTCCAAGGCCCTCCCTACTACATCTAGGTTGAGCAAGGTATACATGCAAAGAAAATAGAATCCCCATAAGTCAGTACATGCAGTAAAGACAAATCCCATTGCCACTGTCAGTGGCCCCTCAGTATGCCCCAATTGTCAACCACATTCAGAGGGACTAGTTTGATCCCATGCTCGTTAACTCCCAGTCCAGCTGGAGTTGGTGAGCTCCCATTAGTTCAAGTAAACTGTTTCAGTGGGTGAAACCCTCATGGTCTTGACTTCTTTGCTCATATTCTCACTCCTTCCACTCTTCAACTGGACCTTGGGAGCTCAGTCCAGTGCTCTGATGTGGGTCTCTGCCTCTGTTTCCATCTGTTGATGGATGAAGGTTCTATGGTGATATTTAAGATAATCATCAGTCTGACTATAGGGCAAGACCAGTTCAGGCACCCTCTCTTCTATTGCTTAGGGTCTTAGCTGGGGTCATCCTTGTTGATTCCTGGGAATTTTTCTAGAGCCAGGTTTCTTGCTAACCCCATAATAGCTCCCTCAATCAAGATATCTCCTTCCTTGCTTTCATATCTGTCTTTCTTCCATCTCAACTATCCCATTCCCTCAAGTTCTCCTCAATCCTTCTCCCCTTCCTTCTCCCCTCAGCCCCCATACTCCCAATTTTGTCAGGCGATCTTGTCTGTTTTCAATTCCCAGGTGGATCTATATATGTTTTTCCTTGGGTTCACCTTATTACTTAGCTTCTCTAGGAATATGAACTATAGGTTCAATGTTCTTTGTTTATGGCTAGCATCCACTTATGAGTGAGTACATACCATATTGATGTTTTTGGGTCTGGGTTACCTCACTCAGGATAGTGTTTTCTAATTCCATCCATTTGCATGCAAAATTCAAGGTGTCATTTTTTAAAATTTATTTTTATTTTTTATTTAACCACTGAGTAGTACCCTAATGTGTAAATGTGCCACACTTTCTTTATCCATTCTTCTGTTGAGGGGCATCTAGGTTGTTTCTAGGTTCTGACTATTACAAATAATGCTGCTATGAACAAAGTTGAATAAATGTTTTTGTAGTATGATTGAGCATCTTTTGGGTATATTCCCAAGAGTGTTATTGCTGGATCCTGAGGTAAGTTGTTTCCCAATTTTCTGAGAAACTGCCATAATGATTTCCAATGTGGTTGTACAAATTTTAGAAGAGAAAGTAGGAAGTAGCTTTCAGTGCATGAGCAAAGGAGACCACTTCTTACATATAACACTAGTAGCACAGACACTAAGAGCAACAATAAATAAGTGGGACCTCCTGAAACTGAGAAGCTTCTGTAAAGCAAAGGACACAGTCAATAAGACAAAAAGACAGACTGCTGAATGGGAAAAGATCTTCACCAACCCCACACCAGACAAAGGACTGATCTCCAAAATATATAAAGAACTCAAGAAATTAGACATTAAAATTCTAAATAACCCAAGTAAAAAATGTTGTATTCAACTAAACAGAGAATTCTCAACAGAAGAATTTTAAGTGGCCAAAAGATACTTAAGGACATGTTCAACTTCCTTAGCTATCAGGGAAATGCGAATCAAAACAACTTTGAGATACCATCTTACACCTTTCAGAATGGCTAAGATCAAAACCACCAATGATAACCTATGCTGGAGAGGATGTGGAGTAAGGGGAACACTCCTCCATTGCTGGTGGGAATAAATATCTGTTTTCTAATGGTCTTAGGTGACCCCTGTGAAAGGGTTAGTTGACCACACAGGGTTTGCAACTCACAGGTTGAGAAATGCTGGTCTTGGTCTAGAGACAAAGCTGAATGTTGAAACTAAGCCACTAACTTAAGGTCTCTGTGTAAGAAAATTAAAACATAGCATAAAAGTCATCAACCCTGGAATATCAGACCATGATGAGTTAACTTCATGAGTTCATTGCTCATTCTTTTTCTTTCCTTTAAATGTTATTTTAAAATTACTTTTTAAAATTAGTACATAGAGTAATAGATTTTCTTATGAATTTTCATATTGAAAATGTCCTTATACCTCTTTCTCATTCATCCCCTCACCGACTGACTTCACTCATCCTCTTTCCCTTCTTCCTGGTGCTCTTTCCCTCCCCCAGGGCACCCCCTTCTGCTGTCATGTCATGTGTATTTCATTACCCTCTCTTATTCTCCTCTTCTTCCCTCTTGATCATTTCCCCACGTCTTATAATCCTCTTCCTACTTTTGTGCCCTATTTGTATATGCTCCTCCATCCGCAGATGTCATTCTGGATTTCACATTTGAGAGAAAAGAAGCTACAGTCTTATCTTCCCGAGTCTGGCTTCTTTTGCTTCTTATGATTCCCAGTTCCATCTTTTTTCCTGAAGATGTCATGTTTTATTTTTCACCATGGCCAAATGATATTTTCTTGATCCCTCCCTCTCTTAGTGGGTCCTAGGCTGTTTCCATTTCCTGGTGTTGTAGATAGTGAACCAGGGAACATACATGGCTATGCTGAGTTAGCATACTTGGTGTCTGTACACAGGACAGTAGTTGCATCATTTGGTCCAAGCTCTAGTCTTAGTTTTCTTAAGAACCTCTGAGATGATTTCCACGTTGGCAGCCCAAGTTGACATTCCTACCAGGAAGAATAAGATTCACTCTTTCCCCACAGTGTCCTCTGCATGAGCTGTTGTTTGTTTTTCTGACCAGAATGAGATGGAATCTCAAAATGGTTTTGATTTGTATTTTCCCAATAGCTAAGGATGCTAAAAAATTTTCAAGTATTTGTCGGCTATTTAATGTTTTCTTTTTAGAATGATTCATTCAATTAATTTATTGATTAGATGATGTTGGTTGTTTAAGTTTTAAATTTTATATATATTCTAGATGTTAATCCCCTGATATGTAGTTGGCCTAGATTTTCCCCCCACTCTGAAGGCTGTCTTCTCACTATACTGATTGCTTTGCATGCTTTTAATTACATGCTTTTTAATAACGTGAAATCCCATTTGTCAATTCTTGAGTGACCCGTTGGACTCCTTTTTAGATAGCCTTTCTTATATCTTGAAGTGTTTCATCTCTGCTTTCCTCAAGTAGTGTGTAGACTTTCAAGTCTTGCATTAAAGCTTTTTACCTATTTTGAATTGATTTTTGGGCAAGGGGAGAGATAAACGTCTACTTTCATTTGTCTCCATGTGGAAATCCAATTTTTTTGGCACCGTTTATTGAAGAGGCTGTGACTGTCTACCTCCAATATGTATATTTTTGATATCCCCATCATAGATTAAATGGCAGTAGCTATGAATTTATTTCAAGGCCCTCTGTTCTGTTCCATTGGTCTACATACCCCTTTTTAATCAGTGCCATACTGGTTTTGCTTCTATTGCTTTGTAAATAATTCGAAATCACCATACTTAATCTTTCAGGGTCTGTGAGTAACCATTGCTAAAACAGAAGCATAGCAGGTTGTTATAAAGATGAAATAAGACACAGTACACACAGTTCGATAGAACCTAAGTATATTCTGCCTTCCTAAACTTAGAATCTGAGTTGCAAATTGGATTATTTACTTAGTAAATGTAAAGACTTTTTCTGCCAATGCTTTAGATAGGATATGAGAACACATGAAGCTTGAGAGAAAATATACATGGATTTTCATGTGTACCAGCATGCTACTCTTCTCTAGGATGCTGGCTTGAATTTGATCTAGATTTTTTTCCCATAAGGCTCTGGCTGTCTCTGTCATGTCTCAGTCTCTTGTAGGCATGCCACAGTCATGATGGAGCAGGTTTAAAAGCTGTTTCTTCTGTTTTTTGACAATTTTGTTTGTCTCATTTTTACTTTCTCCATGACCCAGGAACATCAGCAACCAAAAGTCTATAGACATCCAAAGGGGTAGAATTAGCCAGGGGACTGAGATTGCTATCACAGCTTTGGCCTGTGAAGTTATATGACCCTAGACTCTCCGATACTTAACCTTTTGTTTACCTCTGACCTCGGCTTGACCATAATGGTTATTAGGAAATTCAGCACCCTCTGAAAGGAATGTTTGGAAGGTTAATGACATAATTGTGCCTAATCCTGGTGATGAGGAGAGAGTAAATGTCTATCTTTTGGAAATGTGTAATAAATCTTCCAGGTGGATTACATTTCCCTTATTGAACTAAACCACATCCTAAGGGGAAGCCCTGAGAGGAGCTTTCAGAGGAGAGCTTTGCCCCCTTAGTGGCCTGAGAGAGTTCCTGCGCTTCTAAAGTAGGGCAAATATATTCTCAGCACCAGTGGTGCTTTTGACATTAAAACGCCCAGAGCTTCCTGGGAGGAAGGCACCTGGGACCATTGTGTAGTTAGGACAATCTGCAAACATCTCCTTGTAGTCTCTACTGAACCAACTACTATGCTTGTTTCCAGAACAAGGAAAATCAAATGAGTCAGCTGGCTTTTATTTTATTTTATGACACAGATCACTTCATCTTGATGCTGTTTTGTAATAAATACAAAGCTGGCAAAAAAACAAAACAAAAACCAAAACCAAAAATACCAAAAACCCAACAGACCTTCCTAAAAAGAGTTGTCCTCTTTGGCAGTAGGGTGCCCTTTAACTTATCGAAATCTTAGCTATTAGAGGTTGCAATTTCCCCTTCACATGAAGAGTAAGTTTGGGGCTGTTGAACAAATCTTAGCAGATTGTCCAGAATACCTGGAGAATGTAGGGAAATTGGATGGGGTGGGCTGGGGTGCAGAGAACATAGACACTTGTGCTGCCCGGTGTCAGCTGTGGATCTTCAGCAAAGAGCCGACTCTATGGAAAGAAGAAAACCAGATGTCTATGAGCATTTACGAATGTTCCCTCACATGATGTGTTCTCAGCATGCATTCCCTGACTTAATATTTATGTCATCTTTCTGGAGGGGTATTATTATCTCTGGTTCCACGGGATGAGGAAAAGAGTGCCCAGGGTTACACGGCTTGTGAATAAGAACCAGGATTCCAACCCAAAGTAGTCTGACCCCTACACTCATGTTCTTTTCATAGACCCAGATCCCTTTACAAATAGCAGATGCTTCCTTCATGTGTGCTTCTGTTTGGTTAAGTCACCTCTTTGCCATTTTTGCTCCCAAAGGATGTTGGAAAATTGAGTTGTGAAAGACACACGGGCATGCAAAAGCAGAAGCAATTGTCCTTTATTGTAAACATGGTAGACAATCATTCCTACAGATGCCATTGCACTTGTAGTTTGTAAAGTACTTAGTATATGAATGCAACCCTATTATTACCTAGTAATCGTGTGTATAATTATAATAGCATACAATTATTTAGCTTGGGTAAAATTAGAATGCTGTGTATTTAAAAAGCCACCCTTGTTCTGCTTTTCGGTAGTCACCGAGGAACACTGTTTGCCTAAGGAATTTCATCAGAATCTGCTTTTCACAGGATGTTGATTTGCATCAGGTTCTCACCTTTACCCAGAGACTTCTGCTTTCTAGCAATAGCCACCAATTTGCATTTGTTGACAGTGGGCACACACTGGTTCTATGCAAGTAGAATTCATACTATTCTTAATAGGAGGCGTTTCCATGGGAACCATTTGGCTGAACCAACAAAATGCTAGTGTGTTTCAGACGGGCAATTGCTTTGAGATGTACCTCATCCCAGATGTGTCTGTGCCTACACTGCTGGGCACCAAGACCAGATGGTGACAGACAGATGCTACCAACACCAGGAGGACCTTTGCCATTATAGCAAGCTTACCAAAAAGTCCTGCCAGAGAACAATGAGCTGGGGAATTTTCTTCAGCTCTGTCATGAAAACCTGAACTTTGGGATAGTGGTCACTTTTTGTTTATTAAGTTTCATTAGAAGAGACCGTTCAAGTCAATATATTTTATTCTGTATCTTCTTATTGATGTCGCTAAAAAGCTTTGCTGGTAGATATTTTGAAATAGAGTAAATTTACTTTTCAAAAACTTCCAGTTTCTTGATCGTTCTGACTTTGTTTCTTCAACAAACATGTATTTATTTGGTCATTCATGATGCTTTTAATCTATAAGCTTACCATTGAGTTTCAGTAGATTCAATGTATCCCACATGGAATTTCTACCTGGGAGCATGGGATCTGTGATACACTTTATTACCAGCCAAGAGTAATGCTCTATTGCTTATCTTCCACCATGCAGACATCAGACAGAACTGGAAATTGGCTAATTCTAGGCCCTGATACATTTCCTTTAGCCAGAGCTAAGATAGAAAAAGTCTTAAAATGGATGGTGATTAAGTAAATAGCTTTTATTATTTTTTTAAGGACCAATTTTACTCTTTGAAATGATCCTTTGAGAGAGATTGAATGAGGCCTCGAGGCTTTGGAGACTCTACACGTCTGATGCTCCTCATGCTGCTGTAGGACCGGCACCATGCTGCCGTGCCAGCTCCTGCTCAGGTCTGCGTAAGAATAAGCGATTCATATTTAACGCCTGGCTTTCTGTAACTGGAAAGTCTCCAGCGCCCTGTATGGAAGCTGGCTGAATGCTGGTGGAAGAGCAGGGAGGCCATGGAGTCTGAGCATCCATGCTGTGAAGGTACTAGAACCAACTTAAGTTCCTGGGAACCACACAGGGCATGGAGATTCATTGGAGCTTGGACCTCATCCATCATTGTAGCCAGCAGCCCCAAATCAAATTAAATAATGGAAACCGGATCCAGCTTGCCCAAGGGTTTGGCAAAAAGGCCAGTGTCTGTTCGTGTTGATGCTCCCTGCTTTTCCTGTGCCTACTTCAGGGAAACACCAAGCTGGGTGCTGGCTTCTTTTCCAACAGGCTTGATTCGGTGCCCTGGCTGGTAGAGGAGGGTCCAGGCCCTCCTCTTCCCTGCTTCCTTGTTGTGAACTCCCTTTCTGCTCTTCATTGCTTGCCCTGTGAGTCAGGGTGCAAACACTTGGGTTGCTGTCTGCTCCAAGGGACAGGGTGAGTCTTGTCTAGTGAGGAAGAAGCTGGCTAATCTAGCTTCTGTTTTGCAATCTTTTGGGACAGACATGCTTGCAACAGAGAATTTCATGATGAGCACATTTTGGTCTTTCTAAAAGGAAAATGCATCCCCCGATGTATTGTCTCCTGGCTGTGGTTTCTGAAGTCATATTAAATTACATTAAAAGCGTTTTCTCATTGCCACCGGTCTCTGACGATTCAGTTAGATATTTAAAAAGATGATACATGGGTGAAAGATGAAAGCCGAATGACTGTCCCTGCCCTGGGGGAGATGTTCTCATGGCGGGGGAAGTGACTGCTGGGCAAAGCAGGGAGGTCATTTCTAGGCAGCTGGAAGGATAGAATTCTCACTCCTGCTGTTCTACTGTCTCTTTCTCCAAGTGTAGCTTAGCTTTGCCAAAGGAATGGTCTTAAGCTCTTGCAAACAATTCCATGGTTTTATTTTCACCCTGGGCCTCCGGAAATTGGGGCCCCATAGGGTGCTCTTGGCATTAAGCTGTGTCTGAGCTGCTCTGAGGCTGGGTTGGGGTGGTTTGGCACAAGGAGAAAAACAGACAGCAGGGCAGGAGCCCTGTAGAACTGGACCATTAAGAATTCTTCTTTGAGAATCCTAAGGCTGGAATTTGCCTGGTTTTAGCCGCCAGTAAGCGTAAACTTCTATGTGAAGGCCTTGCTAGTGTTCGCAAAGGAAACATTTCGAGCAGTGTTGTACTCCATTTCCTTTTGTTCTCTTATGTGAATAGTTTTGTTTCTCTTTGTTGTCATATTTTTTCTATAATCTGTTTATTATCTATCCCTTTGTCATCTATCTATCTATCTACTATCTATCTCCTTCCTTCCTTCCTTCCTATCTCTTTTTCTAACAGATTGATACATCTTATCATTTCATTGTGGAGATTTCTGATTCCTAGCATACTACTGAGAAGTTTCAGTGGGCAGCGAAAGTAGAAAGCAGGAAAGGATAGCATTTGCCTGTCATTATTTAGAACACTCAAATTGTCCATAGGAAGCAAACATAGATTGTGGGCTGAAATTTCCCATCGGTCTGGAGTGTGTAGGTAAACACACACACACACACACACACACACACACACACACACACACACACACACACACACAGGAAAACAGTGGTCATCCTTGCTGTCTTCTGTGATGGATAGGGAAGAAACCAATTTAAGAGAACTGGATGAGGTCATTTCCTCTCTGCTTGGCTCAAGATTTCCCTCTAATCTCATTGCTGGGATGTTTTCCCTTGGTTTATGGCCTTGTTAATATCCCTGAGCTGTCTTATCAACTTTTTACACCCTGGTGTGAATTAGTTTATTGGCTTCTTTTCTTAGAACCTGGAGCATGAGGAGGTGATGGTGGTCCTGGTAAAAAGGAAAAAGAGCAAAGGAAAGGTGGCTGCTGGGTGTGCCACAGGTCAAAGACTGCTTTCAACCTTGCCTGGCCTGGCCATGCCTGTGGGCTCTGCCTCAGGGCAGCCAGGAGCAAGGATGTCTGAATCCTCCAGCAGTTCCCCCAAACAGAGCCTTCTTTCCCTTAGTGAGATGTGACATCTGCTTTAAATTAGGTCACTCCTGAAGATAGCCACACAATCTGTTGAGTATGTGTGAACACCATAGTGGAGATGATGAGCCAGAAGAGAGGAAATTACCTCCATGTAGGTTACTCAGAGTTTGGGACATTAATTTTCAGGCCACCAATAAACGATTTCTGGAGAGTACATTTAAGCCCACTTCGGTGTAGCCCAAAGTTATTGTAGGGAATGGGTAGATTCACAGGTCTCTGTGTAATGTCTTTCCTCAATTACTTAAAAATACTTAACATGTGGGATTTACATATTTATTAACAAGCATGTTTTGATCACATTTAATAAAATCTTTGTTAATTGTTCATCAAATGAGTATATTATTAATCACATTTTCCTGAAAGATAAGCATCTGAAGCTAGGTTAGATTGTTTTGTTATGACAAATTGTTATACTTCACTTTGTCTTTTGGATGAATCCTCACAACTCTAGAGACATTCAAACAATATACTCCTTCCAGGTCCATCTAAGTTATGTCATATATATTTATTATATATATATATATATACACACAACATACTATATACATAACACATACATATATATGTATATTGAACAAGCTGGTGACTTTATGCTAATTGATATATGGAACCATGTTGCTGTATTTCTCAGTTTGATATTATTGCAATAAAATACCCAAGGTAATAAACTTTGTACACTTAATCTTAGCCAAAAGGCCAAAAAATAATGCGATTCTACAAGGGAAAAAAAGTTTTATTGAGATAGAGGTTCAAAGTCAAAAATGGCAGAGTGCAGGCTGGCCAAGGGCCTGTCCTTGGCGACTCCACTTCATGGCAAATTGGTAATGTTGGGAGTACATGTTGGAGACAGTCAGTTTACATGCTAGAAATTAGGAAGACGGAAAGAGACTGGAATTCTGCAGTGCCTTTTGAAAACCTGTCCCCAAGGACCTCACAATCTCTCTGGCTAAGTGCTAGCTTTTAAAGGACCAGCATACCAGTACCCCAGAGATCAAGCCCTTTCTGTGAGATACCTTTGACTTGTAGTTATAACAGTTTACCAGAATTCTCTTCCTGGCTATCTTTAGTTGTTTGAGACAGGATCTCACTGCATATAACTAGCCTCAAATCTCAAGGCAGGCCTGGAACTTGTGGCAATGCTCCTGCCGTGGCTTGGAATTCTCTTCCTTATATGGCTTCCATTAGCATTGGCCATAGTGTTTTGTTGACTATTTAAAGAGCAGAGGTAAAGGTGTATTACATTCTGAAGGTGGGTGCTGGGCACCAGACACTGGCAATTAACAAAGGTTGTTGCTGTTTGTCTGCTGGTTTATTGGATGTGTGGCAGGGCCCAGGCCTGTGGCTACTGTATCTCTCACCAGATCTTTATCAGCTCCCCCAAGAGCAAGCCAAGAGGCTGTGCAGCTATGGGGGAAGTATATCTATGACATTTAAGTCGAGATTACAAGAGGCAGGGGAGGCCTTACCTCATCTTCATGGTTTCCAGAAGGACTTTGATTTACCCGTGTTCAACCTTCCTTCCCCCTTGCCTGGTAGCATGGATAACTGCAGGGACTCATACTGGTCACAGGTGATGGTTATGCCGATACCTCCATTAGATGGAATGGAGAACTTTCGCAGGTACATGTAATCTAAGCCCAATAATAAATTCTTTTTCTTCATTATTTGTTGCGATATAGTGACAACTATGAAATTGGATTTAGTTAACATTATAAGTTATCTGGGGTCCGCAAGAAGTTATCCATATCATTTGCGAAACAGATGGTAACGGAAACAAAAGGAGGGGCAAAATTAGAAAGATCGCTGTTTCACACTTTCTACCATTCTGCCATATTTCTAGAATAGTGTTTGACACTTAAGAACCCTTCAGTAGATGTTAAGTGAATGAGAGTCCCGTGTCTGTGCTCAAAGGCAGAATGGAGGGTGAGGATGAAGAAGAGTCAAGGAGGAAGTAAGCAGTGGGCTGGCAGAGATCCAGGAGATGGCAGGAAAGGATGAGAACATTTGTGTTGGATTTGCTAAGTTAGAGGTTAATAATGTTCATCGTGATTTCAGTGTGTTCCCTATAAAGCAGGAGAGGCAATCTTCTCAGAGCTGGACAGGAGGAAGTAGCAGAAATTGAAAAGTCGCTGAGTGTGGAAAGGGAAAGAGATCCTGTTATTCTTCTCCAGCAATAATCACAGCCTGGTTACGTAAAACCCAAATCTACATAAATAATGTGGTGTTGGAGTACACGAGGTGAAGACACTTGTATGTTTTTGTGCCAATCCCATCATCTAGTGATCTGCCTGAATCCCGGAAACTCTAGGATCTCTGTGGTATGTACTTTAAAAATTTGTTGTCCTTTATTTTTGTGTCCTAGCATAATTGTTTCTCCCAACCGTCCTTCCTCATGTGCCTGTGTGTTGTCCATGAATACATGCATCTCTTAGTTATCTTACCCCTCAAGGAGTCTGATAGAATTTACAAGTCATACTCTACTGACATCTTATATTGAAAAATGTAGTTTGAGGGAAAATATAAAAACGATATGCTATTCACAGAGTAAGTACCTTAAAAATTTTTGATTGATTGATCAATTAGCAACCCAACAAGAAAATTAGGATTAATAGAGATCATCCCAGGCCCCTGAGTTCCCATTTTGGGCATCTTCTACTGTGATTAGATTGTATTTTATTAGAGGCAGGTAACATGACTCATGAATCATATTTAAATCATAAATTTCAGTGTGAACACCTTTATTTAAACCGAGTTCTCCTTTGTGTCTTTATGTAGAGAAGGAAGGGATATTTACGCAATTTCTTCCATTCTTACGGGATCACATCTGTTTTTTGGGAAGTGTGAAGCAAGCAGTGCTGCCAGCTGTTGGCCCTCTGTACGGAGAACAGATTACTCTTTATCTTCTTTGGAGGACTGCAAAAATGCACACTGATTTATTTTTTTAAAAAATATTTTCACAGACCATCTCTTTCAAAAGGGGAAGTTTTAAAATTACACTTACTTATTTAATAGTTACGTAAAAACCCTCTAGACTTATATCTGTCTGTCTGTCTGTTTATCTTTCCATACACACATTTTTGAGACTCTGTCTCACTGTGTAGCTCTGGTTGGCCTGGACCAGGCTGACCTCAAACTCACAGAGATCCACCTGCCTCTGCCTCCTGAGTGCAGGGGTCATAGGTGTGTGCTGCTGCTGTTGGGAGCTGTGAGCCCTTCAGATTCTGAATTTCTGGTAAACAACTTGTGATGCTTGCAGCTGCTCTGAGCACGAGACCCTCAGGAGTTCCTGATGGCAGGGGAGTGGTCATTTTGCTTTTGGCTGGGGTGTGGCTATCAGTCAAGGATCCCTATATAAGCTGCCCCTGGACACAATAAAGGGGGCATTCCTGTTTCAGGGATGACCTGTGTCTCTCTCTGTGTGTCTTTGTCTGTTTCAATCTCCAGCCCCTGGCCTGGTTCACGAACTGTATGGTAGCGCATAGAGCGCAGACGGGTGTGGTGCGCTACACGCTACGACACATAGCCCATATTTTTCATATTTTTAAAAGAGAACTTTTGCCAAAAGAAAGAAGAGAAGAGAAAAGGAAGAAGTTTGGTGGTCCTGATTAATGAATGCCTCCCCAGATCTTCTTCAGTTACAAGGAAAATGAAACCACCAACTATGGTCCAGTGTCACAAGCAGGCTGTCACACTGTGGTAGCCGCAAGCACTGGAAACCATTAGCAAACACACCTCTATATCTCCTTGGTTCAGACAGAGCTTTTCAGGAAAACAAAGTATAAACCAATGCAAGTGACCTGTCACCTCCTTCTTTAGCTTCTGTCACTTTCAGACAGTTTCCCAGCAGCTGCCTGATTGTCTATTGTCTAATGATGGGTTGTCTTCCAGGTGTAGAGACAGTTTCTACTGTTAATCAAGTTTTGATCACTGCAGGTCTCTTGGAATCTGAACACACACACACACACACACACACACACACACACACACACACACGTTTAAGGTAGAATCAGATGAAGTTTCCTGATGTACTCAGTGTATATTTAGGGACATCTGAGTGGTAGGTACTGTCGTGCAGCTGTTTTCCTCTTAACTGCACAGTTCTCCCCTGGAGGAAGCCAGTGCAGCTTACACGGCTTGGGAAACTCAGAGTTAAAAGATGGACAAAAGCCTCTACTTCAGATCAACCAACAGCTACTGGGAAAGGGGACTTGCTACTGGGAAAGGGGACTTGCTACTGGGAAAGGGGACTTGCTGACTTTGGGCCAAGCTGCCTGCAAGCCAGGTGGAGAGTCAAGGGAGGCAGCTCTTAGGTTTGTCACCCATGCTGGGGTGGGCTTTAGTGACGCACCTGCCACTATACATCGCCCATGTTCTGTAAGGAACCCCTACTAGGTTGGCATTCCTGAAACTGGGATGGAGGAGGGGCAGTCTCTGGATAAGTAAGCGTTTTCTACTGTCATTAGTGAAACATTTCAACTTGCCCGGTAATAATTTAGAAAAGTTCGGCACACGCTTGGTCATCGTGAGGACTAATTTATAACTGGATAATAGTTTATGATTTGGGGTATCAACTGTACATGTAGGCTTATGAAAAATATCAGTATTTCTTATCTAGTATGTAAATTTACTTTTTTTTTGCATTTGTATAAGAACATCTGGAGAAATAATCGTGAACCCTGAGTTCTGTGACTCGTTGCTAACAGTTAGTAGGATTAGGTAAAAGCTCTTTGCTACAGGTTAGACGTCTCGTGTCCTCCACAGGCTGATGGGCTTGAGCAGGTGACTCCCAGCCCATGATTCTATTTGGGGAGGTTATAGAACGTCAGGGAAGAGAGGCTTTCCTGTCCATATTAGGTCAGGGTCACGAGGGGTGGGCCTTTGAGAATGAGGGACAAGGAGTGGGATTCCTGAAAGGCAAGCAGACTGGGGAGGAGGGCACAGATAAATAGTCAAGATGTCAAACTTCTGGCTTCTTCCTCACCTCCTGATGGACTTTTTTTTTAAAGTCATGATGAGGGTTTTATATACATCCTCTAATCCTGTGCTCATTGCTTCCTGGTCCATGAAGATTCCCCCAGTGCCTGCCCCACTACTGCTAGCCTGAGCACCTTCTGTTTCTGTGCCTTCTCAACCATTGCAGACTGAAATCCTTCTAACACCACGAACCAAAATAAACTTTGAGCCGTGAAATAGTTTCTGCTATGTATTTTCTCACAGTGACGAGAAAAGGGATTAGCACACTATTTAAGTTGAGTGAAGTCTGCCCTTCTGTGTAAAGTGCCCTTCTGTGTAAAGTCCTAGGGTCGCGTTCATTTGAAGGAAGTGCCTGTTCCCAGCCCTTCCTCATTCAGGGGAGCTGTTTGAGGAGATCCTTCTCTCTGTTTCCTTTGTGCTGGTGTGAGTGATCATGTGGCAGGCTATCACTGTCCCACTTCCACCCTCTGCTTCTGAGGAGAGGCGAGGCCCACCTAAGTGTGTTTGGAAAAGTAGGATTTCGAAACACTGCCAAGAGAAATGTATCTTAACATTTTCAGAAGGGACTTACTGTCATCTGAACCACATTCATGCAGATTTGAGATAATTCACCCTGGGCTGTTTGTAGACCACATTTCCAGTTCTTAAATAGAGCTCACAGGTTCCTTTGGGTATAGAAGACACAAGCTGAGGCTACATCAAGGATTTGTAAACACCAGTGAGACTGACAAACACTAAATAAAACAAGGAATAGGACACAATACAATCTGCAAGTGTCTCTAAGTAAAAGGTCTCAAGGAAACTTCAAAGTAGGAGTGGCTCTGGGATATGCCAGCAACACTTTCAAGGACTGATAACCCTGTCTAGGGTTATTCTGCTAGAGAGCTTTGTAAAATACCATGCCTGGGAAGTGCTATATACAGCAGAATGCCTAAAGTTGTCCTCTTCTCAGTAGACCTTGGGGCTGCCTGGGAGATGGGGAGGGTGTCTTGTGAGGTCTCCTTATGCTAGCATCGTGAGGTCTGCTTGTGTGTAGGTATTTTCTAGATTGCCTATCCCAACACTGGATCTGCTTTAATCTACAGCAGCATACTCAGTGCACATAAGGAGCCGTAGGCTTCTGCGGTAGCATCTCTCTCTTTGCTCTCTTCCAGTTACAGATTGGAAGCCACTAAAGCGGCTGCAGCTCCCTTCATCTGACCTCCTCATTCTGATCGGATCCTGATCTCTGCTAACCCTGCACCAAGTCCACTCACTCATTCCTGAAAGGAAAGGAGCTAGTCATTTGTGATGGGAGGCTCTCCTCATCCATCCCTAAACCCCCTCCTCATCACAACACTGTCCTCTAGAATTTAGTGCAAAGGTTATTCCCTGTTTCATGTTGGTGTCTTATCGTAGCATCGGTTCCAGTCAAACTGAACGAGTAAAACACCTGGATCAGGTCTCCTCTTTAGCTTTCCAACTCAGGGACCCTAGAGTCAGTAGGTCAGTTATTCAGCTATGGATCCAGAGACATCAGTCTGTCTTCTCAGTCTTCCAAACTCTCCGTGGAGCTCTGCCTCATGGATAAAGATGCTAAGAGATGACAGCAGAGTGTGAGCCCAGGAGTCCACCCCTGTGTGTGTTTGTGTGCTTTCAAGTTTATTATGAATTTTTTTTTGCTGATTTCTCATCTCAAGGTTTAAATTTTTCATGTACAAGTACAGGCGTATGTTCTTAGGGTGGGGACTTAAAGAGAATGAACAATACAAGCTTAGAAAGAGCAGTTCAGATTTTGCCTGCTTCTCATGTGTGGCTGGCCAGCCCTGCCCCACTGGGATAATGTGCTGCTTTTTAATAATGCATTCTTGATAATTTGGTAATTCTGATGCTAATCTGCTCAAATGTTCCGAAATCTCACTATCTTTAGTTCAAAGAAATAATAAAGTTAGTCAAAAGCATTTGAAATCCCTGAATATATATACATTACAGTTGGTAGTGATATAAATTTTAAAACATATTCAAGCCCATTAATCTTCCTATTACACAAAACTAAGATGGTTTAGCAAGGGGCAGAGGTGGTATTGCCTATTTCATGACTGACAAGTTCTTACATCCGAGGTGGATCTTGGATATTTGTACATCTTACATACTCTCGAGTGATGTTTTTCTGGGGAATCATGGCTTAAGAAATGTGGGCCAACGACTATTGTCCCTTCCCCTAAGTGATGGAAGCCAACTTTGCGGTGGCAGTGTGTCCGTCACGAAGACACTCTGTTTCTTGGCACTGGTGTGGTCCTGCACCTCAGTTCTGACTCACAAGATGTTAGGACGTTAGTGGGACTTTCAGGACAGTGGCGTAAAAGACAGGGTGAGCTTGTGATGCCTTCTCCTTGCTGCTACTGGTAGAGATGCGGCCGGAGTGCTTAGAGCAGTGGTTCTCAACCTGTGGGTCGTAACGTCTTTGGTAGCTGCGTATCAGAGAGCCTGCATATCAGATAGTTATATTACAATTCGCAACAATAGCAACATTACAGTTATGAAGTAGCAACAAAATGATTTTATAGTTGGGGTCACCACAACATGGGGAACTGTATTAAAGGGTCACAGCATTAGGAAAAAAAATTACTGGGTTGGAGCCTTGCCTTTCACAGCCTATGAAAAAGCAACAGATGAGCCAAGTGTCCCTGGTGGTGTCTGCCTGCATCCCTACCCCTTGAGAAGGCAGGAGGTTCGTGAGTTCAAAACCAACCTGGGCTCCACAGAATGTTATAGGCCAGTGTGAGATACACAACAAAATCTTTTCTTAGAAGGCAAGAAAGGCCATATATGGCTCAGCAAAGACCTGAGGACTGTGGCAGTCTGGCGAAGTGCTCTTGACTGAACTGTACACTCCCTCTTCCTTTTCCTGCTCTTACCTCTTGAATTTAAGCTACTGCATCTGGTTATCTTTGCTCTAAGCTAAGCCCAACTCTGATAGTCATTGCTACTTTGATTTCTTCTTAGCTTAAAAAGACGAAACTGGTGCTAGAGGGGTGGCTCAGGGGTTAAGAGTGTGTACTTCTCTTCCAGAGGGGCCCAGGATTTGTTCCCAGCATACATGTCAGGAGGCTGGCAACTGCATGTAATGCCCTCCAGCTCCATGGAATCTGACATCTAGCTTCCACAGGGATCCTTGTCCCATTCGTGTGTGTGTGTGTGTGTGTGTGTCTGTGTGTGTGTCTGTGTGTGTGTCTCTGTGTGTGTCTGTGTGTGTATGTACTGTTTCTAGGTGTAACTATAGAAACAGTGCTTACTTCGTCCTAGACCAGGACACCAACTTGTGAAGACGTGATTAAAGCCACAGCGAGGAGGCAGGCAAAAGGCAGGCTATCCCCTAAAGGACTTTTTAGAACTTTAAATGGAAAATAGTCAGAAGCTCTGACAAATAGGAAAACCTTCAAGTGCCGAAGACCTCAGTCAAGTTGTTTCTCCCGTGACCACCTTCGTCAGTAGCACCTGTGGATCTAGGTGTTGTATGATCAAGGACCTATACGGTACATTTCTGCCAAGCTGTCCATTGTGGTTCCCATGGCGGGAAGTCTTGTGAGGATTTAGAGGTGTGCAGTTCTCATGTGTGTGCATATTTGGATTGGCTCGTCAGTTCAGGGGAGGGTTCCTCTGGTTACTATAGCTGTGTGAATTGTCCTAGGCCTAGCAGAGAGTCAGTGTAAAATCTAATAACCAAGATCCGGGTGTGAGCTCTGCAGCACACGGCACTCTCCAGCTTGTCCTTGGCTCTCTAAGTTACTGACCAGTATTTCCTTCTTGATTCCCTTCCTGACAAAGGGCTTCCTGTCTCTCCCATTCTGTCTTCCAAGAAATCCCAACCCAGGCAACTTCATCAGGAACTAGAGTCGCCTTGTCAGGAAAAGCTCATTGTCTGGGTTGGCGATTTTATTCCAGGAGAATGCTTAGACTAATACCCAAATGACAAAAGGCAAAGGCAGATTTACTAATTTCTGAACTTCCTACAGGTTTCTCTTGTATGCCCAATACCCAGAATAAAAATTTTTCAAAGTCTACAAGACATCTAATCATACCAATTGTGAAGAGGGTGTGACTTAAAGGGAACAGGGGTAGAGTTAGTTTTAAGTAAGGAAATGGGGTCATGGAGAGGTTAAGTGGTTGGCCTGGGGTTAGATAACAACATGGTGACTCAGCCTCGCAGCTGCTGGATCTGATGCCGGCAAAGAAACCCAGAGCCCATTTCCTCTTGATAAGGTAGGTGCTGTGTCTGTGGTCTGTCTTGGAAGGCTTTTAAAGGCCACATTCCTTTTGGGACTGCAGATGCGATCTGTGACTTTTACTGGAATCTGGAAAACACTTCCAAGGTCAGCCTGGTATGCCAAGGGCAGAAAAGCACTTTATTGCCCATTCAAAAGCATTACACAATTCAGCAGACTCGCTGTCTTTTCCTCGCCGTATGATTAAACATCCAGCATGTTCAAAACAGCCTGGAGGAAAGATGGAGATGTCTTGGGATGCCCGTATAGACCATTTCCCAGGACACTGAGGATGCGTTTGTGTATTCGGCACTGCGCCTGGCATTTTTCATGGATTATTTTACTAACACTTGGATGACCTTGTTTACGGGTCAATTTAAACCCTTCCTAAGGATTCAGGATGAAGTTCTTCAGGGGTTAAGTACCTGACCCAAGCTGACACTGTTAAAAAATGACCAGTTAAGGACTGGGAGCTCAGTTTTGTCTGATTTAGAGGCCGTATTATTTCCTACTAAGCTCTGTCAAATTGTTGTATTACACTTATAGTTTTTCTCATCTCTGTTACGGTAGAATGTTTTAATTAAAATATCATATGACCATAACTTTTCTCACTCTTAGTGGTCTGATGAAAACATAGCTGACATTGTAACTATGAGGTTGGTTATTCTATCTGCAAATAAAATATTTCTCTTTTGCTGTGATGATTTGGAGACATATTAGTAATACAGCTAAGGATATAAAATCTTTCAAATGACCGAGCTGAAATGGAGTCACCAGATGAATCCAGGAAAGTTTGCAATATTCTGTTGACTCTCCCCTGCGTATCAGAGAGCCTGCATATCAGATAGTTATATTACAATTCGCAACAGTAGCATTATTTTCTTTACTTCTGTTAGTCTTTCTATTCCAGAAAATACAGCCCACTAAACAAAAATATAATAGAATGGATTAACAAGAATTGTTGCTTAGCAACATTTGTTCAGAAGCTGGACTTACATACAGCTATATGGGAGTACCATTGAGTTTTTTGAATGAGAGACAAGAAGATGAATAAGAAAGATCTAACAAATACTAGGAACTACTGAATTATTTCAAGGTGGCAGAATATCACCTTGGATACTGAGCAGATGTTGTAAATTGAGCTAAAACTCTTAGTAGGATTCTGCCAGCCCTTCCTCCTTATCCAACATTTCTCCTCTCCTGTTCTCTTTTCTTCTTGCTATACTGTACCCCTACGCACATTTGTTTACATCTATATGTGTGAATATTGCATGTTAGGATCCAAACATCCTCCTGTTCTAGCTTCCCCTTTACCGCTTTAGAACACCACACTCTATTTCCCGTATCGTAGAAAATCCCTTCCTCCAGATGGCCCCTTACTATCTACCTAACCCCTGTGGTTATTCAGGTTGAAACCCACATATCTGAAACCTAAAAGCTAACATCCACATATAACAGAAAACATGCAATATTTGTTTTTTAAAATTTGAGTCACCTCACTCAGGAAAAACAATCTTCAATTTCATATGGAAACACAAAAACCCAAAATATCTAAAACAACACTGAACAATAATCATGAAAACCTGCTAGAGATAACACAATCCTATATTTCAAGGTATATTGCAGAGGTATAGTAATAATTATAGCATCCATTGGCATAAAAACAGACATGGTGATCAATAACATAGAATTAAAGACTCAGATATAGTTCTACACAGCTATGGCCATCTGATTTTTGACAAAGAAACATAAAAAATGGTGCTGGTCAAACTGAAAATCTACATGTCGAAGAAGGCAAATAGAGCCCTATCTATCACTCTGCACAAAATTCAACTCCAAAGGGTCAAGGACCCCAACATGAGACCCTGAACACGATAGAAGAGAAAGTGGGGGAACAGGCTTGAACTCACTGGCACAGGCAAGGACGTTCTGAACAGGACACTGAGAGCATGGGTATGAAGATCAGCAATTAGTGAATGGGACGTTGGGAAGCTAACAAGCTGTTGTATAGCCAAGGATACTAGCATTCAAGCAAATTGGCAGCCTAAAGGATGGGACTTTTCTTTTTAACTTTACCAATTATGTATCTGATAGTGAACTAATATTTAAAGTATGTAAAGAACCGAAAAACAAGCAAGCAAACAAAAAACCCTGAACATCAAGAAAACTAATAACCCACTTGAGAATGGGGAATAGAACTAAACAGAATTCCCAAATGATGAAACTTAAGTGGCTGAGAAACACCTGAGTAAATATTTATCGTTGTGGAGATGTAAAGAAAAACAACTTTGAGGTTTCGTCTTACCAAAGTGAAAATGTCCAAGATCAGTAAAACAAACGACAGCACATTCTAGGATATGGAGAAGGGAGAACACTTGTTCATTGCTGATGGGAGTGCAAAAGTGGCATATGTCCAAAGTACTCTGCATCCTACCACAGGGACACTTGCTCATCCATGGTCATTGCTGCTCTGTCCATAGTTACAGAAGAAACGGAAACAGTCAAGATGTCCACCCATGTATCATGA
>JAQHUG010000053.1:4967486-5024694 GCA_028555095.1 Dicrostonyx torquatus | reverse complement strand
TTTTGATCTTCATTTCTCTGATGGCTAAGGATGTTGAATTTCTGGCTTTTCTACATCTTGAAAATTTAATAAGCTTAGATTAAAATGTGATATTGAACAACACCCACCCCCAAACTGGCATACAGAGAAAGTAAATGATTGTTGTGTTATGTTTTTCCATGAACAAATGTGCATTTACCCCAGGTAGGATTCTAGTGGCAAGCTGAAGAAACCAACCTTCTTATTCAAATTGTTACTTGGTAACCCAATGAGCTTAGTGAGCTTATTAACAGGAGCATGGGTGAAGGGTAACTTAAATGAACATGCATGGCCCCAAAGAGTTAACATTATTGATGAGTCACAGCCCAACATAGAAATTGACCTCTCAAAATCTGTGTAGATCAAGTCCCCCCTTTAGCCAACCTTTCGTGGCCTCTATTTTCTCCCATCTCTAGAGCCCATGTGCAAGCAAGACAGAATTATGTTCAGCTGGGAGAGGACTGGAAGAGATGAGTGGCTATAAGAAATCTAATAACCCTCTCCATCCCCTCCTCTGTGAGGGAATGTCAATAGGCCTGATTTTAATAGGGTCTCAAATGAGCAGTTACAAAGGCCCTAATTAAGATGGTAATGCCATGCTATTGTGCTTGGACCACAATATCCTGCAACAATGGCTTATATTGACCACAGTTAAGTTTTATGTCTGGAATGTTGAGGTATGTGGATAAGACTAATATCTTTGTATTAGTCTTTTAAGATTGTAAACAAGGAAGCATATATTTGAAGGAAAAATTTTCTTGTGTTGTGGCTTCAATAGCTTATTTTTGGTAGGGTACTCTTTCCTAATGCTGTTTTAGTTATTCAACACGTCTTTTATAGTACTATCATGTGACATATTGGATTGCATTTTAATTACGGAATTATCATTTTCTTTTCATGAGGGCATTAATTCTTGGACAAGATGCAACAGCAATGATATATCTTTGTATAAAATGATGCTTAAATTTAGTGGGCTTCATTTTCCCTGCCACCTTAATGGGTCACAAGAATACATGCAGCAAGCTAACATCTCATAAAAGTTCTTTAATATATCCAATTTCTTGCAGATGAATGATTCAGTCACTCACTCCTTCACTCATCCACCCACCCACCCTGATTTTTCCATTTTTTAAACTGAGGGCTAATTTTATATAAAGTCCAGAGCAAGAATCCCTGTCATGTCATACAAAAGAGGAAAAGGCATAGAATTGGAGGGTTAGCAAATAATAGAAAGTACATTTGTGTGGGCACACGAAATATTAAAGAATTTGAGGTTAAAAACTGCCCTCATTCTCCTCTGTAGCTCAAGCCTCAGGTAGGCTGCTGTGATGGTGTCCTAGCCTCCTTCTGTCGCTGGGACAGCATATCCTCACAAAAGGCAATTTAGGAGAGAAAACTAACAATTCTAGACTGTAGCGCATTATTTTGGGAAAATTAAAGGAGTAGGGACTTGAAGCAGGCAGGCATACCATTCTCACAATCAAGAGCAGAGAGAGAGATGAATTGATCCATGCTCGCACACTCGCTTGCTTACTTGTGCTCAGCATGGTTTCTCTTACACAGTTCCTGTCTAGGCATGGTGCCCACAGACAGCTGGGGCTCCTCACATCAATTAGCTTAACTAAGACAACATCTTACAAATAATGCCCATCGACCAACCCACTGTACATATGCCCTCTTGGAGACTCTTCCCAGGTGAGTCTGGGTTATATCAAGTTGACAATTAGAGCTAATCATCACAGATGGCTAATCTCGATTGTCTGGCTGACTGATCTGAGATTGACCAAGACACACCACTGAGTGGGTCTATGAGAGCATCTTCAAAGCGTTGAGGGGAAAAGATCCTCTCCCAGAGACAATGATCCAGGAAAAAAGCAGCACTGCTCACCCACTTTCTTCTTCTTCTGTTTGTGAATGTATCTAATCCCACTGCGGCTGCCGCCACCACCGTACTTCTCTGATGTCAGACTCCAAGACCTCTGACTTTCCAATGTGGACTGTAGGCCAGTGACTGTCCAGGAGTCATGCAAGCAGTCAGCACCAGATTGGGACCACTGAGACATCCAGCTTTAGGAACTGAGGAGCTACAGGGCTCTCAGCCTCTCTAGCACACAGACTGCCTTTGTTGGACTACCCAACCTCCCCAACCTCTATTGTGTAAGTAAGTCATTCTCGTGACTCTTCTTTTATGATCTATCTATCTACCTGTCTGTCTATCTTCTATCTATCTATCTATCTATCTATCTATCTATCTATCTATCTATGTATCTATCTACCTACCTACCTACCTATGTATCTAGTATAGCACACATATGTATTATATATAACGTATCTACATAAATATATATAACACATAGAATCTATCTGTCATCTATGATTCTAGTATAGGACACATATGTGTAATATATAATGTATCTACATAAATATATAATGCATAGAATCTATCATCTAATCTGTCTATCTATCTATCTATCTATCTATCTATCTATCTATCTATCTATGCATGTATCCTCTATCTTTTTCAGTTCTGTTCCTCTAGTGAACCCTGAATGAAGCTTCCTTTCTGTAGTACTTTATCTAGTTTTTTCCTCTCAGTTGTGTTATTTGAGAATAGGTGTCGTCAACTAAATGAATGAACCTGGAAGATATGACGCTAAGTGAAATAAGCCAGAATCAGAAAGACAAACATTGTGTACCTTGACTTAAAAGTAGCATATAAAACATCCAATTTCACAGAAGCAAAGGGTCTAATGTGGCTACCAGTGGGGTGGAAATAGCAGAATGGGAAGATGCTGGTCAAAAGACACAAGAGTTTGGATTAGAGAGAAAGATATGGTTTTTAATGCACAGGAGTCTCAGAGGAAAGAACGCAGCTTTTCAGATGTACTGCTCATCTTGGTGTAAATTTAAAGATGCTAATAGAGGAAGGAAACATTCAAGTCAAGACCTGAAAAGATAAAATACACCCTGAAGCAGGACTGCTTTGAATGCGGGCAAGGCAAAGTGAAACGTGGCCAGCTGTCCCAGTTTTCTTTCTCTTGAGGTCGAGTGAGCACCACCTGTCCTTTCTCCAGCCCAAGGTTCACGATGGTCCACTATCAAAGGCGAGTGAAGCTATGGTTGAATGCCTGGCTTCCTTTCCCCATGAATTTTTCCATTCGGCTGCAGCGATGCTTCTGGTGCTCTCCTCTGAATGCTTTCGCACTTCCCGCATTCTCTACCCTGCTCCCAGGTGAGGACCTGCTGTTGCTCAACCAGATCTAAGATGTAGATGGCTTCTAGAGATTGACATCAGTAGCCTGGAGGGCAGATGGAAGAGAGCTGCTGGAGGGAACTGAGCATCTGTGGTGCTGGATGAGAGAGGGGAAGAAGAGGAGTGGAGAATTGGGAAGATCTTTATGAATGCTTCACTTTAGTGGCTAAAGGGAAATATTCCTACAATTTGGGATTATTGACATCTACAAACTCTATCTTCAGTTAGATTCTCATATTCTTTGCTCACGCTGAAAGTTAGTTCTCTGCTTCAGCGAGGCTATTATGTTTTATTTCTCCTCGAAGTATTATAGCCTAAAGCTACAGTAATATAGTTGAAATTATACTTTAACTATATTTTAAATGAATTTTCTTAGCATGTGAAATATTATCTTCTTTTCGGATTTAAATATCACTGTGTGTCGTATTACAGCTCTGGAAATGGCAATGTTCAGAGTGGTTTCCGAGCTCAGAGCTTAGAGCATCAGCTGAACACTGAATTTTTAAAAGATACATGTTGGTTTAAACCTATTTGTGGACTGCCAGAAGGTGACAGAAAAAGGTTTCTGCTGAAGTGGAGTTCAGAAAATTGGTTTTTCTAAAAAATAATAGAACCAAATACATGGATAACCATTGACTTTTGCAAGTGTCAATGGTGTGAGGGATGAACTGTAGGACTAGAGTTAGCTGATATGACGAGACTGGAAGGGGGAGGGACGAGCCAGTATCCCTTTAGCACCCCACTCTTGTCCCCTGATACCCACAGAGCATTTCTGTCAGGGTCTCCGCTCACCACCTTCTGTGTATTCTCACGGTGGACTTAAGTGCAGACCATAATCATCTTCTTCTGTGTCCTCAGTGCTTTGAACTGGAAAAAGGCCTTGTCATACCATGAGCGAAATATTCAACCGGCTCATCTTGCAACAGCTGTCCATACAGCAGAATGGTCGAATCCTATGTGTAGTCTAGCCTGGCTTGTGGAAACTGAGTTTACAGCTTCATCACTACTATACCACCAAAAAATGAAGATTATTTTTCCCAACTGAATTCTTCTCTTGTGAATATAGCTTCAAACTATCCTGCATAACTAGAAAAGGCATGGATGAACAGAATACTGAATATCCATCTCCACAGTTTAATGCAGTTAAGTGCTTTGCATTTTATATCATCAGCACAGAGCATCGAAGGACCTATGCTCTAGATTATAAGATCCTATTCTATACACAGTGGGATGGGGAAGGACAGATTTGTGGACAACACACCCGTGTACACACACATACGCGGCATGTGTGTGTATGTATGTATGTATGTATGTCTGTACTTGAATACAAAATGTCCAACTTCTTTTCTCCCAAATATGAAAATCCAGAGCCCACTGTTTTGAGTTAGGAGGTAGATTAGCCTGTAGAGATATTACGCTATGGGTTCCAAGGCCCTGAGTAATGCCAGAAATCCACAGAAAGGAGCAAGAAGCTGTCAAGCTCTCCCACTGCATGACAGCAAATTCTACCGGAGAAATTAGACAATAACCATCATTTCTTTCATTCCCACTCTGCATTCTTCTCGGTCATTCTTCCTTTTGTTCTTGACAGTCAGTCTCCATGGTTAACTTGATTGCATGGAGAATCACTTTAAAGACTGTGTGCTATTTTTTTTTTTCAACTTGACACAACCTAGGGCCATCTGGGAAGAGGGAACCTCAGTTAAGAAAATGCCCCCATTGGACTGTCCGGTGGATTAGTGTGTAGGACATTTTCTTGATTCATGATTGATATGGGAGGGCCCAGAACACTGTGGATGTGCTACCCTGTCCAGGTAGTCCTGAGGTGTTAAAAAAAAAAACAAGCTGAGCCAGCCAGTATACAGTGTTCGTCCGTGGTCTCTGCTTCAGTTCCTGCCTCGGCTTTCTTTGGTGATGTACTGTGATCTGTAAGTCATGGTGTTTGTCACAGCGATAGGAAGCGAATGCTGACACCAATACAGCACACCGATGGTGTTTCTGTGAGAATCTCTACACAGGATTAGCTGAATCAGAAGTCCTGCCCTGAATGGAGGTAGCCCTAGTCCAAGAGCGAGATTCCAGATGAAATAAAACAGTAAAAGCCACTCTTTCCCTCCTCCTCCAGGAAGCGTGCTTTCCCAGCTCCCTGGCCACTATGATTTGCTTGGCCACACCCTCCCCATCGTGATTGGCTGAGACTCTAAACCACGAGCCAATGAGTCTTCTTCCCTTTTAGTTGTCTTGCTAAGGTTGTGTTGGCAGGGAGTTGAAAAACTAGTGGGTGTTCCTCCCATTTCCCCTCTCTCCTGTTTCTTCTTTCTCTCTCCCAACTTTTCTCCTCACAGCATTGACAGAACTAGACATAAAGGATCAAAGAAAACCACGGTGTGCCTGTGTTGCGGTCTTTCAAACTGTGTCCCTTTGACTAGCAACTTAAATGGTAGGTAAATTCTCCAAGGTTAGGCCTTGGCTTTTCAAACTCCTGGTTTCAGTCTGCCAGTGATTTGTGCTCAGACCTTATATATCATTAAGCTATGTATAGATCTGAAACATTGGGAATTCAAGTAGAAAATGCCTGTGATTTGTAATCTTATCTCTTCAAAGGAGGTTTGTGGTAGAAACTGGAAAATGTGCAGGGCATTGACCAATTAGGTGAACAGGGGCTTTGAGGGTTTAGGGAAAGAAAAGAACACTTTATAAAACTTGGGAACGAGCACACTGGGCATTATCCAAGAAGCTTTCAGAGCAGAAGTCTGTTCTTCAAATGGTTATCTTGGTGTGCTTTTATTTATGGTCTCTAACGGGTAGGAAACCTCTGAACAAGAAGAGAGTTATGAACCTGGGTAGGAAGATTATAAATGGGTCTTGACAAGGTGGCTTAAAAGGAGACATTATGGCATCCAGGGGACAAGAATTTACATTTTGTTCTTCGACTGTGTAATTTACTTCAAAATCATCAAAGATATCAGCAGATAATATTTCTTAAGCTCCCCTAAGAGCCCAATACCTTAAGATCTGTTTAAAATCAAACACATAATCGCACACAGTTAAACCACCTTACCTTTGCATGTTTTTAATAACCTTACTACAAAATGTCTCAAATATTTCTAAATACTAAGCCCAAAAAGAAGTAATTTGGCAAATATGGGTTTCCGTGTTGATAGGAATAGGAGTTATGGAACTTGTCAATCCTTGGGTTTGTAGGAGTCTAAACAACCAGTTGCTTCACAGTATGGAGAGGCAGTAGAGGGGAAAAAGTTTCAAAACACTACCTACCTGGAGGAAAAAATTATTTGCCAAGACTTTATAAGCAATATGTGGGAGAGATCAGGAATACGAGTGTGGCTATTCCAGTAATCCAGGAAGACTGAGTTAATTGGCTTACAGGAAAGTCTTTTCAGAACCCATCTTTGGAAGGAATACAGGGGAGGGGAGGTATTAGTAATGACCCAAAATAATCCTAAAAGAATCCTTCAAAACTGAGGTAGTCAGGCTTACAAAGGAAACTGGAACATATAGGACAGTGGGAACCTTACAGAGATGTCCCCATCCTCTGTATCAAAGCTGCAAAAAACAAAACAAAAACTGCATGAACACGGAAAGCACCCCGACTGGTCCAACAAAGAGGTATTTTTCTCTTTATATAGATTCTAATACGCAATAAAGCAAATTGGATTCACCAAGCAACTAGCCAGAGGTCTATCTCTTTCCTTGTTTCCTTGCTGGGAAAACTAGAGCTGTAGGTTCAGTGTGGGACACATTAACTAGTAATAATCAATATGATGGTATGAGGACATGAGCCTTAGGACAGTTGTTAGGTGGCCATGTGATGACAGCAGTGGATCCCCTGAGCAGCCCTGTAATTGGCTTTCTCAGACCGCCAGCCCCCAAATCATAACATGAAGACTTATTGATTATTAATGCTTAACCACTAGCCTGTCCCACTAACTCTAATAACTTATTTTAGCCTGTTTCTCTTCATCTGTGTTTTCCCTCAGGGATTTCAACCTTTTTTCCATTCTCCTTGTCCTACTTTCCTGCTTCCTCTGTGTCTGTTGGTCTGGTCACCCTTCTTTTTCTTCCTCATTCTCTCTCCAGTCTCAATTCCTTCTTCTACTTATTTTCTCTGCCCACCAGCCCCGCCTATCCCTCTACTGCCTAGCTATTGGCCATTCAATTTTTATTAGACTAATCAGATGCCGTAGGCAGGAAAGGTAAAACAAATGCAGTGCATCTTTATATAGCAGCAGAAACGAATGCAACACATCTTTACATAGTTAAACAATTATTCCACAACGCAAACAAATGTTACACATCTTTACTTAGTTAAACAAATATTCTATTTTACAATATGGAGACCAGGGTGAGCATTTGCTTCTGGGTTTCTTACACTCTTTCATAAGTGTTGTCAGCAAGACAACAGCATTTCCCAGGCAGAGTTGCAGACACAGGCAGCTAAGCATTCATCTAGGGGACACTGGTTTGAGAGACGGAGTTTATTTCCACCAGTGCCTTTACTTCAAACAGGCTTTCTCCAAACAAGCAAAAGCATGTGGGTGGAACCTGAGGGTCAAGTTGAGAAAGGGTTATTGATCTCTCTCTCTCTCTCTCTCTCTCTCTCTCTCTCTCTCTCTCTCACACACACACACACACACACACACACACTCACACACTCTTACCCAGGCAACCTATTGTTTATAAGCTAATTAATTACTATTAAAAGACCTACAAGGAAAAGCCAGGAGAAATGTTTGAATTTATACAGATGATATGGTCAGTTGTGAAAAATTCATAACTCTGAAGACAGACCTTAATGCATGCTCATTAATCAGGGCCACAGTCCTCCTGCATTTCCAATTAGTGTGTCTCACAGGACATGCCACTTGCTTCTTTGCGCCTGTCCAATTGAGGCCTTTCCTGCCGAGGGTTCCTTTGAAGGAAGGAGTGTTAAGATTTCTCCATGATGTCATTTTGTGAGACAACACTAACCTCAGAACTTAATTCATCTCTAACAGTATGTTTTCTTCCAACTGAGGAGAGAGAAAAATATCCTTTTTGACTGGTGAGGAGAGAATGGGGTGGGGGAGGGTTGGGAGAAGGTCAGCATCTGGCTCTGGGACAGCTGGATCGCTGCTGCAAGTGCTGGGTGACTTTTGCTCCTGCCAAATAGGCCATCTCCAGTTGTTTCAGCCTTCAAACACGCTAATAGAATGCTCTTGCTTTCTGCTTGTATTGGCTGGAGTTTGCATTAGTGAAAGTACTGCCAGCTGTTATCGCGGAAAACGCTTGCAGTCACCGCGCCTCAATACAATGAACAGTTCTCACGAAGTCCAGGAGGTGGTGGACCCAGTAGTCACAGAACGAAAGACGGTTACAAGGTGCCACTCTTGTACACACTGCCATTCAAGCACCCATACTGAAGAAGGTGCTACCATTTCCAACATGTGGCATCTGAAGTCACCTGAGAGCAGACATCTGGTCTACCATGCAGGAAGAAAGAGGGTGCAGAGCATCCTTAGAATGTTGGGTTTGGAGATGATAAACCTCATTGCTTCACAAGAATGTGAACTAGCTGTTCATCGGAACTAGCTGCAGGTATTTACAGTGGTGTCAGGGTACTTGGTGAAGAAAGATTCTTGCCTAGTACGGCCTCCAGACATTGCAACTTTGCCCTTTGGATTGATGACATCTTTGTTGTGCCTACAGGCTGCAGGGCTGTGGTGACCTTGTTTGGAGCAAGCACTAGAACTGGATTCTGAACCTCAGTAGCAAAAGGAATGAAATAGGCAGCAATGAGATTTCTGTAGATCCAATAGGAGCCTTTTGTGGGGCTGTAGAGAGTGAAGGTTTTATGAGGATGAGGCTAAAGAAGTGATGGCATGCATGTTTCTGGTCCCTTTGTAACTGTTCAATACTGGCTTTTCCAGGGGAGGCAGCTGAGTGACTTAATTGGGCCATTTCCTTGCTCCTCAGACTATGTCTGGAGGAAGATCCTCAAATGGAAGAAATATTCAGTAACCAGAGGGATGGAACAAATGTCAGGCAGCAAAGTGGCAAATGTCCCCTCTTCGCTTTAATAGCAAATGGCATTTTTCAAACGGCAATGTCAAAGGCAAGCCAAGCCAACCTCTGTGTCCTGAAGGTTACTACTCACCAAGCATAGGTTAGAAACCATGGTGTTTCCTGTCGGCACAGTGGATTTCTGGGATGTCAGAGAAAAGAGGGGCTGCTTTTGTAATTTCTCCTGTATTCCTTTCTTAGTGTTGCTCTCTAGAAATAAGTTCCCTGGTTATGAGTTATTAATGGAGCCACCCCTGCCCCCAAGGCCTCTGGTCATTTCCTTGGCATCTGGTGCTACAATGACAGTGTTGATAACACCTTGGTCATCTGACAGAGAGACAAGGAGACTGCATCAGTCTGTGCTTCGACAAAGAGGGAACAGAGGTCATCTGTGTTGTACTCTGAAACAGATTAAAGAGAGAGCACTGAAGCTGTGCGCCAGAAATCCAACTTCAACTATCTCGAACTCCTAGTAACAGTGAAGTCTGATGTACTTAGATCTAGTTCACCAAAGGCCATAAAAGGGATTCACCTGCATCTCTTGGCTGCCTGCCAGCCCTTCCCCACTCCCTTCATTCCTTCCCTTCCTTTCCTTTGCTTCTTCTCTCCTTTCTTCCCCTCCTCTTCAACTTTTCCCTTCCTCCTCCTCCCATGTCCCCTCTTCCATGCTCCCAAATCCTCCCGCTTCTTATTCTAAACCTTAGGCAGAATTAATGCCGGGTTTGGGTCTCAGAAGGAAAGGACCATAGAAGGAATAAGAGCGACTGTTTGCTGGTTCCTGGAGCAGTGTTGCGAAGAGGACTCCTACTGTGCTCATCTGGATTGGGGAGGACTCAGTCACATACATATGTCTGTGATAAGAAAATGTCAGGTCAATAGACAGGGGTAGAAATATAATTTCTAAATTAAAAACGCATGGAGTGACTGATAAATGCCTGTTCTGTGTAACCTCAACAAAACAAATGCATCTAAACAGCTAAAATGCAACCCTCTACTTTTCACGACTTGATGGAGTGACTATCAGTTTCTTTTTTCTTTCTTTTTTTAAAAAAAAATGTACATTGGTGTCTGGCCTTCATGTATGTCTGTGTGAGGGTACTGGATCCCCTGGAGTTACAGATAGTTATGAACTGCCATGTGGGTGCTGGGAATTGAACCTGAGTCCTCTGGAAGAGTAGCCCATGCTCTTAACTGCTGAGCCATCTCTCCAGCCCTGAACCATCAGGTATTGGCACTGCTGATCTTTGGGGCACTGGTCTGTAAGGTTACCTAGTAGCTGGTGGGGTGGTTGTCTGGGGAGCCTCAACTGAACAATATACATGTGTTCTTCCTCATTTTTCATCTTCCAGTGGTGTCTTACTTAGGGTGTCTATTGCTGTGAAGAAGCACCATGACCATGATAACTCTTATAAAAAACCATTTAATTTTAGTTGGCTTACAGTTTCAGAGTTTAGTCTATTATCTTCATGGTGGGAAGCATGGCAGCATGCAGGCAGACTTGGTGCTGGAGAAGGAGCTGGGAGTTCTACATCTTGATCCATAGGCAGCAGAAGGAGACTGTGTGCCACATTGGGCATAGCTTGAGCATATGAGACTTCGAAGCCTACCTTTACAGTGACATACTCCCTCCAACAAGGACACATCTAATAGTGCTACTCCGTATGGGGCAAGCATTCAAACGCATGGGGCCATTCAAACCACCACAAGTTTAGCCTGGTGTTTTTGTGAGTTCTAGTGACAACACACAAGCCAGAGGTGAGGAGTACATCCCAACTTAAGAAGCGTCACATGACCAAAGCGACTCAGCACCAGCTGCAGAGTCTCACAGGCTGTGCTCTCCTTTGTGTCTGGCTCGCCTTGATAGGAATGAATTCACACGCTCTTCTCATTACAGCTTGATCATCATCTCTCTCTGTTCGAGCTTGCTTTAGATGAGGCATTTTCTCAATTAAGTTTCCCTTTTCCCAGGTGACTCTAGCTTGTGTCAGTTGATTAAAAAAAAAAAATTAGCCAGCACAATCCAAGAATGGGGATGAAAGTGGGAGGGGGGCGCTGATGATTGGCTTCCCCTGGTTTATGGGTTACTTTTATTGGCTACGTGTTCAAAATTGATCCAGCTGGTTGTGGGGGGAGCAGGTGGAGTCATGCTGTAAAGCCAAGCTATTCTTTCCACGGGGCAGAATAGGTCAGTTAAATTAAGAAATTAGAATTAGGAGAGGATTTGGGGAATAACAAGCAAAGTGACCGATGACTGCCTGTGAACATAGATGAAACAAAAGTCACTTGTCTGGAACCCTGGATCCTAGGTTACAATGTTGTATAACTTTTAATGCAGTGCAGACACACATTGTAAACTGCCCCACACAGGTACAAATGGAATATATCCAGGCTAGCTTAGTCAGGAGCTATGCTTTATCATCCCTATATGTGGGTAAGGCACAGGTCCCCTGCTCATCAGCTTCTCATTGGATGCCTTTGAGTGGAGGAGGGGCTGAAGGGAAGTCGCGATGGAAAAGTACTTGAAGTTCAGCAAATTCCCATCTAGCAGTTGTGTCTGTTTATTCATTTGGTTCTCTAGAGAAGGCCAAGCTTCATGTAACAAAGAATATTTCACCAAGGGACACGTGCATTTAACTGCAATTCGGACAATTTCGATCCCAGCTTACCAAATGGAAGGAGCAAAGAGAGACAGTGCGACGCAATGAGCAGTCGTGGGGGAACCACCAAAATCTCAGCGAGAGGAGCAAATCTAGCAAACCAAGACTCACTTTGACTTGTCAAGATGCTCTTACTTGTGTTGGGCTCAAGTTCACTTGACATGATCGCAGAGTAGGTCTCACTATTGACAGCAGACCTGGTCTTTTCATTCCTTAGTGGCATGTGGACTAAGACAGAAAGCAGAGGGAAGAGGTACCAAATCTCAGGTTTGACAGGGTATCTGGATAAGAAATGAGAATGAGAAAGCCCGGAGGACATTCCCCTCCTTGTCATAACCTCTTAGTTGCAACTTTTTTTTTTTTAAAAAAAAGATTAGATAACAGTATTTGCATATTTCATTTCTCAATTAACTATGGTATGGGGAAGGGAAATGACTGGGGAGAAGAACTTAAAAGAGTATAGATAATTGGTACCCACACATAATTTACCAGTCTTATTACTTTATTTCATCCAGTAAATTGAATTCTATACCATCATCTGACTGGAGTTTTAGTCAGAATTACAAAGAACAGCCTGCAAACATTATTTTGATTTTTAGTTTTTTATTTCACAGTCATGTGACTTTTAAAGGTGCAGAGTGACCCCTAAGCAGCTCACTAGGAGGAAGGATAAATGAGGACATGAAGATGAATGTATCTGCTTGCTCTCTCTCTTAGGTGAGAATCAGTATATCTGGAAGGGGTCAGGTGTGAGCTCTATACTATTACTATCTCAACCTTGGAAAGTGGATGGGATGGGCCTCAAATTTTCAAATCATCTCATGAGGGACTTGTATTGTGCAGATGGGGGAGGATGGAAAAGACCAGAAAAACTCCTGCATTAAAAAAATGATAAGAACCAGCAGAACAAAATAAATAATCAAGGACAGTGGTGGCACATGTCTTTAATCCCGGCACTTGGGAGGCAGAGACAGGTAGATCTCTGTGAGTTCGAGGCCAGCCTGGTCTACAGAGCAAGTTCCAGGACAGGCTCCAAAGCTACAGAGAAACCCTGTCTCAAAAACCAAAAATAAATAAAAATTAAAAAAAAAGAAAAGAAAAAGAGAAAGAAAAAGAAAAAGTCATAACACAGAGACCAAGAAAGGACAATAGGTTGGCCACATGGCTCAGCAGGTTCAGATGCTTGTCATCAAGCCTGGCCACCTGAGTTTGAAGGGGAGACTGACTCCCATAAATTGTCCTCCTATCTCCAAATGTGTTCCCACACTCACAAACACACACCACACACATATACACACACTATACACACATGTGCACTGCACACACATGCACACAGTACACTTACACCATACACACAATGCCAACATGCACACTCTACACACATACATTGTACACACACATATACAATAACAAATATAAAAGAAAAAGAGCAACTAAATCAAGACTGTGATAACAGCAACATGATGTGCACCTATTCAGTCCCTATCTAGGGGTTAGAGACCCGTCACCACCCATCACAGCCTTAAGCCTCCTACAGCCTATCCGATAGCCATTATTATATACCTTACTTTGGATTTGGGTGCTTGCTTTCTCCGCACAGGAGGTGAGCCTTCCTCTTAACTGTTGGGTTCCGTGAGCTGTGAAGCAAGACTTGCAGCAGGGAATGGTCAGGGATGAATCCTGCCGCTAGGAAAGCAGTCAGCAGGCTTCAGGTGTGGGTGGGACAAAGAGGGTTGGTTGTGTTTAGAGACAAGTAGTGGGGAAAGAGGACGAGAGCCTCTAAGCAAAGCCTCTGATGTCATCAGGACACGTGGTCTTCACCTCAGCGTGGGATTCCTGGGCTTTGCTAACTCAGCCCCTTTGAGGAGATGAGCCGTGCTGTTGTTTTCATTGCAGCTCGGCTATTGGTTGCTTTGGACATGGATGTATTAGGATGAACTAGATTTTAAAAATCCAGGCAACAGCTGTTGAGCAACTTGGCGTTCAAGACTTTTGATAATACGTCCAAACATTTACAACATGCCTTATGTGGCCAAACAAGGTTCCAGACACCGTGATGTGTAAAGAAAGAAACAAGACCTTTTCTGCTTTAAATAAGGGAGTTTCAGAGAAACCCTTAAATTGCATGGCAATAGATTATATGCAAAAATAGATTCAAGGCAGAAATGACCTGTGACCTCACAGGGTCTTCTGAGGAAGGTTGGAGTCTGGATTGGGCTTTCTAAGATGAACAAGGAACACGTGAAGAAGAGAGAAGGGGGCAGGCAAGAAATGAGGCTCAGAAGTTACTTTTGCCCAGGGCCAATGTGCTTTTTAATTAAATACTGCCTCGATTCAAGGGTTTTTATAGTTTGGAAGAGCCCGATGCCCATTTCTGCCTTGGCAAATGTGTTTCTCAGCTGAAACTTTGAAGCAGCCATTGTCAGTGTCTGACTACCTGAGCTGAGACCTCCTTGATTGTCTAATTGCTGGGTTTGTTGGGATTCTTTGCTGTAATGTACATTATACAGGCAAACTGTCATGTGTTGCTTGAGCTCACCCAGAAGCTAGCTCTGAAAGTAGGATTTCCCCTCCCCCGTCCCATCTCAGACCCAGGTGGATTTGTTTCAGATTGTCTCCCGAGGCTCCTTGCGTGGGGATGGGCTGTCTGCTCCAACTCTGTGGTAGGGTGGGAAGAGAGCAGCCAGAAAGGCACATGAGTGACTAAAGGTGTTCTTGAGAAGAGCAGGAAGGTGGCCGACTTCCAAGCCTAGGTTACTGTTTTCCCCGCAATGTAAAAATGCCTGCAGTGGCACTGGGAAGTCAGGAGCTCTTCTGTGGACACGCTGCCCTATTCTGCCCACAGCACTAGAAGCTCCTGATGGCTGCCACTCAGTCTCCCTGGATGTTCCTAAGCTCAGATTTGATGACGACGTTACATTGTGTTTGCTCTCAGCCGGGCTATTCCCAAAGTCTATGCTGGCCGAGTGCCCCAATTGATGATGCTTTGCTATCTGCCACTGCTTCTCCCAACGTGCTGTTTATTCTTTTCCTTTACTTGCTATATATTTAATAAACCCAGTCATTCAAAACTGAAAGGATGGTGTAGTCAATCATTCTCTTGACCACACAAAGCGTTTGCTGGCACCACAGCTGTGGAGATTGCGTGTGGGAAACAGAGAGCAAGAAACAAACTCTTTTCTCTTTGGCAAAGATCTATTTCAGACCGGTCATTAGCTTCTTTTATCTTTCCGTATTCACTAAGGAAGCTTCAAGAAATTTACCTATCTTCAGGTAAGCACCCGTGCTGTGAGAAGTAACATGTAGCATCTCCTTTCGTTCATTACAGCATCCTGGAATTCAAGTCTGAATGGGAGCAATCGTTCTCCTTACCAGTCATTCATAAACAAGATGGAGTGTCTGATACACACTGGCCCGCAGAATCCAAGTGAGGTAGGATAGAAAGATGCAAAAGGAGTTCCTCATTCCAGATTCTTGTTAGAGCCTCTTACCCGAGAATCAAGAAGTCTTAACAATTAACAGTTTCTCAAACCCTGTCTCTTTCCCAGCTATAAACCTACAATTTTCGAGAAATCTCAACAGAAACCCCAGTTACAGAAAGAGATGAATACTAAACCCATGCAGTTCAGTTGGCTTTATCAGACTGTAATTCCAGCCAAGGCAAATCCAGAGCCATACCATAATCTTACTTATCAGAGAGAAGGAGTGGGTTTCTTAGCAACCTTCTAAGGTGGAAGGAGAGCTACCAAGTGGTATATCTGTTTACTGCTGAAGCTTAACTGTGACTGTCTTGTAGAGATGCCCACACCCGTACTTTGGGTGCATTCTTTCTCCCCAAGTATTCTTTTAACTCCTGTGATTAAAATGGCATCAAATCTCTTTTAATAAACCCAGCTCTGCTTTATACTGAAATTGTCCTAAAATTCTTTTCTGTGTCAAAGCTTAAAATCCTGTCTTTGCTTGAGTGCAGTTCTCTGAAAAACTGCTCCTCAGTTTTTCCTCCCCCAGAGACAGTGTGGAGCTGTGTCTCCAGCCCTTTAGTCAGTGACACATGGCTCTCAGACATGGCTGTAGGGATGTAAGACACATCACCGCTCAAACAACTGTGTAAATTCACGAGTGATAGTCTGGCACAGGTCCGAGGACTGGTCTCTTCCTCTACCCTGACTGGTCCCACCAAACGAAGTGAACTAGCTTGCATGAATTATTATTATTATTGTGTGTGTATGATTCTGGGGATTGAAGCTCGAGTCTTGTGTATGCTAAGCGATTGCTCTGCTGTGGAACTTTACCTCCAAGACTCTTTCCTGCCATGGTGGACTGATAGAAATGTACTGGAATACGTGGTCTGCATATGGCGTTAATCAGCTCAAAGTAGCATAAGGAAGCTAGAGAGCTGAGACTCTCACCTGCAGATAACATAAGACCATTTAAAGCAATATAATTGGGTTTAGAAAATTTTATTTTCTTCTTATTATGAACATTCCAACCACCATTAAACCAAATTGCTATAATAAGCATAATTGGAGATATCAGATACATCTAGTTTTCCAGATAGTGATTAAGGTCTGGACTCAAAATTCTTCCTTATGATATTTTTTCTTAAATCAGTAATATATAGATTGGTGAGTTGTTTAAATGAATTCTTATTAAGTAGTAAATGATTACAGATTATAAAAACATCCATTTTAAGGAATAAAACTATATTCCTGTGATACGAAATATTAGCTTTTCTATCTTTTAAGGATCTACATGAAAATTAATTTATAGTTTTCAGTTTGATAAGTATTAATTGAGCACCTAGTACACTCCTGGAATAATGTTGAACTTGTGGCATAAAAGGATGCAAAATATCTGACTTCTGTAAGTTTCCATATAGGGATAGGGCAGGCTATTCCAAAAACCAACAGCAGATTTCAGGTAGTGATTTGAAACAGTGACCTAGGATGATGTAGTCAAGTGGTTTGCCTATTGGGGGCTCTAATAACTGCCATGAACAGGGAAGGTCCTCATTTTGAGAACTGGATATTTGAGACAAGTTAATATTTCCAGAAAGTATTTTATGAGTAGAGTGTAGTGTGCTGGAAGAGGGAGGAACACTTTTAATTAGTACACAGAACAAGGAGAGTCATACGGTAAACTAGAATGTAAGGGGTTTGGAGGTTATAGGCTGTGGTGACATGGCACTAATCTCAGGCAGAAGGGAATTAATATTGGATATGAAAAGGCTACAAGTAATATTTGACACTCACTTAAAACTTATGGCCATGACTTTACAGTGAGGTCAGGGAATACGGCATCCCTTTGTCTTCAGGGAGTTCTTGTAGACGTGTGATAGGTGACTGTAATCAGCTGTACTGCCCATGGGTGGATGATGGTGGGAATGAGGGTCATGAAGGCAGAAGTGTTTGTGTGATGTTTGTAATCATGAATCATGCAATCTCGGTTCACTTCCGAGGCCTAGTGTTTAAATGCCTTCTCTTCACCCAGTAGGTGAGGAAGGAATCTGGGATAATGAGAATGCTGGAGGACACCCTAAGATGCTCATTCGCTGGACAGATGAGACAGATGGCAGTTTGTCCATCTCATACTCATACTCATATCCTGAGGCAGGAAGACACGGTTTGTACTCCGGCGTAGAACAAACCATCTGGGGTTGTAGCAGCTAGACAATAAGGTTTCTAGATGGTATCAGTGGCCATGATCACTGGGGTATGTGACTGTCTTGTAGGAATTATTCTGTAGATTCACGGGGATCCAATTCCTGCTTCTCAGAAGAAACCAGGAGCTGTTCCTCTGCATCACAATATGGAGGGTTGTTTGACTGGAGTGTTTAGTCTGTAGGAGCAGAATCAGGAGAGGAGCAATGTGTTAAGGCCATGAAGGATGTTTCCAGATATCAGGGAAACACATTATATCAAACTTTAACTTGAGGCCTTCACTGCAGCTAGGAAGCTAGGATAGAGGGTGAACACTCCGGCTCATGGTTGTAGGGGTATATCATATATGAATACTTTGGCTAATGGTTGTAGGGGCACATTCATATATAAACACTCCAGCTCATGGTTGCAGGGCTATGTTAATATGTGAGCATTCCAGCTCATGGTTGCAGGGGTATGTTCATGTATGAACACTCTAGATCATGGTTGCAGGGCTATGTTCATATGTGAACACTCTAGATCATGTTGCAGGGGTATGTTCATATGTGAACACTCCAGCTCATGGTTGAAGGGGTGTGTTCCAGATCATGTTATAGGGCTAGTTCATGGTTGCAGGGCTATGTTCATATGTGAACACTCTAGATCATGTTGCAGGGCTATGTTCATATGTGAACACTCCAGCTCATGGTTGCTGGGGTATGTTCATATGTGAACACTTCAGATCATGTTGTAGGGCTATGTTTATATGTGAACACTCCAGCTCATGGTTGCATGGCTATGTTCATATGTGAACACTCTAGATCATATTGTAGGGCTAGTTCATGGTTGCAGGGCTATGTTCATATGTGAACACTCTAGATCATGTTGCAGGGTTATGTTCATATGTGAGCACTCCAGCTCATGGTTGCAGGGGTGTGTTCATATATGAACACTCTAGATCATGTTGCAGGGCTATGTTCATATGCGAACACTCTAGTTCATGTTGCAGGGCTATGTTCATATGTGAACACCCCAGCTCATGGTTGCAGGGGTGTGTTCATATGTGAACACTCTAGATCATGTTGCAGGGCTATGTTCATATGTGAACACTCTAGATCATGTTGCAGGGCTATGTTCATATGTGAACACNTTCATATGTGAACACTCTAGATCATGTTGCAGGGCTATGTTCATATGTGAACACTCTAGATCATGTTGCAGGGCTATGTTCATATGTGAACACTCCAGCTCACGGTTGCAGGGGTGTGTTCATATGCAAACACTCTAGATCATGTTGCAGGGTGGCAGCATCTGTATGTGAATGGTCTGGCTCACACTTGAAGCACTACTGTTCTTGCCTTTTTGAAAAACAAAACAAAACTCCAGTCTTTAAAGATTCTAAGTTTCTGTTGAAAGTGAAAATAATTGGGAGGGAGATGGGCACATCAGTCACATAGCATGGGAGCAGACAATACAGTACCCTTGGCGAACTGTCACATGCAGATAGATGACACTTTGGTTCACTCTTTAATTGCAACCTTGAGGAGAAACTTCTGCTAAAATGTCCCAGTTTCTTGACCCGAGGAAATCATGCGGTGATAAATTTGTGTTGCTTCAGCCATCAAGTTTGTGGCAATTTGTTACTCAGTGACAGCAAACGAGCATGGAATGATGACACATTTCCTAGGGTTTCTTTAAGGCACGCATGAGTCGACACATGCTAGGTGTTTAGCACAGAGGCTGGCCCGTCACAAACACGGTTAATAGTCGTTTCTAGACAATGCAATTCAACTCCATGTAGAGTGTTTATTAGAGCTAGTCCTTGGCTTCTCTATTCCCTGATACAATTACCTAACGGTGAAGTTCTTAGACTCGGAAACCTTTTCTGAAATGTTTGTGGATTTCTGAAAGGCCGAGCCACTGTCGCATGTTGTGTGATGGTTCAAAGAGAGCGACTGCCTAGTGTTCTCATGGGCCCTGTACTGCACTTCACAGTAGCTGTGCTTGTGGTCATTGAGATAGTGTCTGCAGGCAACTCAAGTGGGCTACATGGTTTTTGGGTTTTGGTGGTGGTGATTATTCTGGAGGGGAAAATATCATATACTTCATAGTCCTTGCCATTTTTTCTCTAAAACAGGACCATGTTTTTAAATTCCCTTCCCTTTCCTTCTTCTTCTTCTTCTTCCTTCTTCTTCCTCTTCTTTTTGTTTGCAGTGAACACAGAAGCCTGAACTTCATCATCTAGTTAAGGCTGACCAAATGAACAAAGACCATCCGAAATAAAGCAAAAGGTTATGTATGTTTTAAGACTCTTTCAAACCTTCAATTACCAGAATAAAGCACCTGGTCCCAGGCTGACGGGAAGATAAGCAATTTCAACTGCTAAAAGGCAAACGTTGTGTATCAGCTAGGTGCTCATATGCCTTTATTAGGGTCCATAACTTCGAAATGAAGTTTTCAGAACCTGGGTGGATTGAATCTCATTAACGTCTCTCCTCTTTGAGGAGGAGCTATTAGAAGCCAGTGAATTCTGAGGCTGTTTAAAAGTGGAGTTCCTGGACTTCATGACATTTGTTAACAATGTGCAATGATCAGCCGTAAAGCTGCCGGGTCGGGCTGCTTTCTGTAGGACATCCCAGGCAAAGCGCTTTAGGCATATGCTCATTATAGAACCCACAGGCAGCAGGCAGGAGGGAGCAATGACGCCCTTTCCGAAACCTGTTGTGGTGAACTCGGTTCCTTTGGTGCTGGGAACCTGGAACAAATGACTTCCTTTGCCGGAGAGACCATGGGCTTTGATAATGAGGGAGAAAACCAGAAAAGAAGCCCTGTTAAGACCTTAGTGAAATTCTTCTTCTCTCTCTCTTTAAATAGATGTACCCATTCTAGACCCCAAGGGACCACCCGCAGCTGTCCTTTCACAACTGCCTGTCATCAGTTTAAATGGAGTTATGATGCTGTCGTGTGTGCTCGTAAGCATCTCCAAGCGCTTTTCTGAGACCTTCCATTGGCCATAGCTCCTGAGAGAGAATTGGCACTAGGACTACTAGATAGAGACCCTTCTCATCCATGGTCGACTGCAGAGCCAGCCAGTAACCTTTGCCTGAGGAAGACCTGCCATGTTTGTTGATCTGTTACGCATACAGTTTTTTTTTTTTTCCTAATTACTACCTGGACAGCAGCTCTGATTTCCATGGCAGCCAGGCTTGCTCTCATGCTTCCTGCTGCACAATGATGAAGTCTCCTTTTCTAATGAATTAGGTGCAAGTTTCTTTCTGACTTAACTTTTGTTAAGCAAACACACTGTTTGCTGAGCGCCCTGCACAAGGCAGGTGACCCTTTGTTGCTCACCGTGTAAAACTCTGGACTCATCGTTACTGAGACCACCTCAGGTTCTAAAATGAAGTGGCTTTTCTGGCAGCTGAGCTTCAGGCTCCTAGAGCTCTCTGGAGTTTATGCTGAGCACACAGCTGAAATGGTTCTCCAGGCTTCATAACTCAGAAATATGTTAACGTGAATGCACTTGGCTCTGAAAAAATCTCTGAAGTCACCCCGTGGATTTTTGTCTGGAGTGATCGTCTGTGGGATGGGGTCCTCAAAGTTGCTTCAGAAAGCCTGCGACAAAGCCGACCGTTCACACTGTGAACTGTTACCATCGAGCAGGGCCATTTCTGGGTATCAGCTCAGCTTGCTGAACAGCAGGAAGCTTGGTGTCTTGTACTCAGAGGCCGCTCAGAACACAGCAGAGATCAGTCAGGGCTCCCCAGGTTGGTTTATGAAAAGCATTTCTTGTGGCGACAGGCATGCAAGAGCTAGAGCTGGCCAGGTTCTGTTTTGTATAGCCCCTTTGCTTAAAAGCATGATTTTTAAAAATAGCCGAATGTGCTGGCAAAGGGCCTTTGTTCACGTTAGGCAGGTGGTCTCTTAAGGCAGGTTCAAAACATATTACTCTGGTGGGAAATAAACCACATACTTGGGGCCTTTCGCTGTTTCTGATGGTGGTCTTTGGGTATAGGTGGTCTCTTTAGTAATTTTATTGCACATATTTAATGCATATATTGATTAGCACTGGTTTATTTAATGGCATGTGCAGCATCCAGGCACAAACCCTGAACGGACAGTATTAGAATTAGCTTAAATTTTTATAGATATAATACAACTGCTATTTCTATGGCCATTTAATGTGATCTGGCTATAAACTGCATTGCTTATGCTAAGTTTGTGGGTGGTGCTGGAGAGAGGCTTCCCATAACCAGCTTGGGAAAGTCCGGCTATGCAGCTAGAGTTCCGTTCTAGATACTCTGTTTAGAGGATTGAGACAGGCAGCCTCTGTCTGAGGTCAGCAGATAATCAGGGCCAGTGACAGTTCTGTCAATCAGTGTCACAGGTGAAAACAAGCCGCAAAGCCCGAACTGGGCAGAGTCTAGGCCATGCTCTAATCCTGTGATAAATTGTGACACTTACCTTCAAGTAATTTTGAATAAATGGCTACCCCAGGCAGGGGAAGAGTAGAGGATAAGAATAATAAAAAGGGAGAAGAATAATCTGTTCCTTTTTTAGGTTGTACATTAAAATATAATAATTATTAATCATTTTAGAATTTCATACAATGTCTTTTGTTCATAGCTCCCACTCATCTCCATAACTTCTTCAAGATCCATCCCTTCCCCAACTTTGTGTGCATTTTTTCCTTTTCCTGATAGCCCAATGGATCTCATTTGTGTTGATCATATACCCCCAGGTGTGAGGCCCTCTACGAGTGTGCTTGACCTATCAGGGGTCACAGCATCGGAAACCCTGTCTCTCTTCCCCCTAGAAACCACCAAGGGTTAAGGACTGTGCATTTTATAAAGGCAAAGGTTCTGTCTTAGTAATTCTGCACCTCACCTGGCACCCATGTCTTCACATTAACTTTTGAAAAACAAACAAATCTCAGAGAGTCCTAGTAGTCTCAGGCATAAGGCTGATTTAATGACAAGCCTTCCCCTTAGAGTTTTTCTGTATTTTAATATTGATTTTCTTCTTATTGCTAATACTTATATAGAAGCGGGAAAGAAGAAACCACCACCAAAATGGCTGCAAAATTAATGGTGTCATAAATAATGTTTTTGACATTCAAATTTAGTGTGCTAGCCAAATATTACCACCCCCATCTTACATTGTTTTCATGGGCTGGGATTAATGAGTGGGACTTGACCACAGTAGATAGGGCTCCACCCTCGGCCAGTCTCCTCTTCTGTTCTTCGTCTGAAGCTGGAAGCTGTGTGGATGCAGTTTTCTTTGTCTACCGAGCACATATTATTACATGCTGAGATAGGATACCACAATAACCCTAACTTATTTTTCTCCAAGTGCATCTTAACTTCATGTTCTTTCTAGTGCATATTCTTTCATGCTACTGAAATGCAAAATGAGAAGATGAAGATTGAGGTCTGCACTAATTCTTTAAAATATGGATGAAGCAAAAATGAAATTGGATAATATCTTTTTAGCAAAATGCTGTGATGCTTTTTTTCATATAATTTGTCTTGAATATCAGAGCTTTGGTCTTGATTCTGAAGGAGTTTATTTTGTGTTGGTCTCTCTGTGTGGTGTGTGGGAGAGGGAGAGAGAGAGAGAGAGAGAGAGAGAGAGAGAGAGAGACAGAGAGACAGAGAGAGACAGAGAGAGACAGAGAGAGCTGAAGCTAGCTGCTTTACAAAGAAAGTAGCTTCCTTTGGATTTGGGGACTGGCAGTCCCAGATTCAGCAGCCTCATCTGTTTGGTCTTTGGCAAGGACTTTCTTGGTTGTGTCAGCGTGGAAGAGAAGTCGACAGGGAGTAGGAAGGCCTGTGGAGCTGAGCATGTAGAGTACAGCCATTTTCTCTTGGGAGACCAAACTTCCCTCCCAGGCTTTGACCTCTTGATGCAATCTCCTTCATTAAGTCCTGTCTCTTAAAGGTTCTGTTCCTCACAGCTCTCACTCTGGGGACTAAAGCTTTCAATATGGGAGCCTTTAGGGGTTCTACTCAAACCAAGTATATTCAAACCTTGGTATCGCGTTGTGCCACACTCTGTGTAGTCCTTTCTCATTACGGCAGGTTCAGAAATGTAGACTGACTTGGTGTGAATTCACCTGGACCTTTCAGGCGAAGGAAAGAGCATTTCCCATTTAGCACCCACTTTATCTCCCCGAGTATAATCAGTTGTCATGGACTTCAGGATTTGTTTATTATTTCAACTATTATTTCAACTGCAATGAAGTAGAATAGAATAATAATAACCCATCGCCAGAGTTCTACCAATTGTAACCATTATGGCAGAAACAGTTTTCATATATTTAATTTTGTTTGCATCCCAGAAGCTAAATGCTTTCAGCTATTGAATTCATCATGAGTTTATTTTTATTCAAAATGGCTCTGAAAAAAAGTTTTTCTAATAACATCACTTTTTCCCCTGATTCAAGAGGTATTTATTCTGTTTCTCTTCCCCCTTCCTCCCTTTCACACTGAGAATTACTATCCTTTGTCCTTTGTCTGCAGCTTGAGCAGGCTCACTGTGTAGTGGTCTAATGAGGAAATTGCCACAGGGATGTTGATGGCAGTCACACCTCTTTGCCACTGTAGGCTTTCTCTGCTTGGTGACCAACACTCTGGGCTGTGTCTGTAGCACACGTGTTCTTCTGATGGCCTCGTTTTGGTATGATGTTGAAATAAAGCTTGCTACAGCCATGCCCAATTGCACGACTCATAATTAGTCTGAATAACATTTTCCATTTTAAACCCCGATTTTATGGGGGTTTACTGCTTGGCCCATAAAATCACGTTCCAAACTGAGACTTGGCATAATTTTTAACATAAGCAAATTTACCATAGCTATAAATCACTGGCTCTGGTCTTGACCCTAGAAGTGAAGAGCAAGCAAGCTCAAGTGAACTGGGGCAGAGGCAACAGGTTTGTGGGAGAGGCACAGCATCTCTGATGCCGCAAGTGCCGCTCGCCTTGCTGCGCAACCTCAGCAGCCTACCTGGACCAGGGTGGTCCAATGGCGTGATTCAGAACATGAAGCTATTCTTTTCAGAGACAGATGTGTGTGTGTGCACATGTGTGCATCTCTCAAGAAATGGTTTAAGACTTCTAGAGAAGACAAGAATGGCATGAATTAGGGGCGCCTCTCCCATGTGGATTTGACGTAGCCCTCTGAAAAACATTCCTCAACAGGATTGCTCTGTTTTGTGATCAAACATGCCTGGTTGGAATTCCAGCACCTGTTCCCATTTCCTCCATTCCCCTCCACCACCAGAAGGACACTGGCTGTCAGCCATAAGAGTAAACAAACATTCTTATTTCAAGTCATTTACCTGACAGGGCCAAATTCTGTGCTGTGCTATGCTGTGGCGACTTTCCAAGCAGGTCCCCGGGCAGCACCTGTTACTCGGCAGCTCATTTCAAACGTGTATTGGGACCTTTCCCAAGCTCGCTGAGGCAGAAACTGTGGAATGATGCCCAGAGATCTGCCCTTTAATCAGTGCTTCTGATGCCTGTGAGGGTTAATAGCCAGTGGCGCGGTAGCTTGGACGAAGTGCTCGGTGATCACAGGGACCATTGCCACAGCTCAGCATTCAAAGGCCCCCCCCCCGATGCCTTTGTGCTCAAGCTTGGTCCTCAGCCTTTTGTGCTATTAGGAGGTGATGGGACCCTTAGGATGTAGGGCACGTGGAAGGAAGTTAGGTCATGAGGACACTGAGATTCTTGCTTTCTTTTATCTTCTCCTTGCTTCCTGGTTGCCAATGGGTGAGTAGCCATCCTCACCAAGTAGCCCCATGTTTTGTCCTGAAGTACTGTTGTCATATTATGTAAAAATAACACAGGTTGTGTATATACAACCTGGCTTTATCCCAGGGCTCTCTAATCTTTAGCATTTTTTAACCTCCTGGAGCCTCTGTTACTTTATGTATGAAGTGGACACAACAGTCAAGAAACTGAAAATAAGCAGTTTCTAAAATTTATTTATTTGTTAACTTATTTATATTTTTTGAGGCAAGGTTTCGTTATTTATAGTTCTGGCTGGTCTAGAACTTGCTATGCAGACTAGACTGACCTTGTACTCCCAGAATTCCACCTGCTACTGGCTCTCAAGTGCTGGGATTAAAGCCATAAGCCATGAGGCTCTACATAACATTTATGTTTTAGCATCCACACAGCAGGTTTTGTTCTGGAATTTTCATGTACACTTGATTTTGGAGGACCCTCCTCTTTTCTCCTCTCTACCTATTCGCCTCCTCACACACTCTCAATTTCTTACTCCCTCAATTTCCCCTTTCACTTTTATTAAATGAGCTACATGCATGGAACCCTTAAAACATTGTATGCAATATAATCTATTAATGCTTAACAGTTATGATGCAGTTAGAGACAACAGGGAGAAGTGAGAGATATGTTTTCAATGAATTAAGATGAGATCCTTAGGTCTGGGGTCCTAACACACACAGTCTACTCTGTGGTGGGAGCTTTAGGGAGTGGTAGTTTATGTTCCCCGCCACTGTGGTTGTTGACGTCAACTGATTCTCTTCTTAAATAACACAACCCCAAACACTTAGGAGGATGGGTGTAGATAATAAAGGCAGATCAAACAAAAAGTGATGAACAGAGTTGTTTTTCTAAAAAACAAGGAAAAACATCGTTTCATTTAATAAAATTTCATAAAGTTAAATAACCTGCTTTTCAGGTTATTTAGGTGCAGGTTAATCAGTTAGTGGAACATATATAAAAAGCTCATAATGTTTGAGGAATTTATTCATTGGAATGCTTTCTGAGGCTGATTTGAAAGCACGTAGATGGTGTGTGTAGAACACTGTGTGGAAGAAGGTTACTGCAGAAGTCACACAGTTATATCGTGTCAAAGATGAGGAGTCTGCCATGAGCCTTCAGCAATGACTGCATACAGTTCCGTTACCACTTACAACTCTGCATCTTTATCTCACATTCTGATGCCAAAGGAGACAGCCCTGTACAGCTTTCCGTGTGCTCCGTTTCTTCTCCATTGCTCTGGGAAAGCACTCAGACACAAAAGCACCTTACAAGATGGAAAGGGTTCATTTACTTTACTTCAAGTCACGGTCCATCATGGATGGAATTCATGAAGCAGACATTACGAGGAACATGGCTTGCTGGCTCGTTCTCTCACTTCCTGACAGGTTCATGCTTAGCTAGTCTTCTTGTACAGAGCAGGACTGCCTGCTTAAGGGGGGTACTGTCCATAGAGGGCAAGGCCCTCCTGCATCAATAAATAACAAGTATACTGCCCCACCCTACAGACATGTATCTGATCTAGGCCATTCTCCGTGGAGTCTTTCCTTTCAAGTGACTCTAGACTGTTTAAAGTTGAAAATAGTTAGCTAGCGCACAATCTAACTCCCATAAAAAATTTACTTGAAATATAAATACCCTGTAATGGTAAGTTCTCAAACACTCGTCTGTGATATTTGACATGGTAAAGGCTGTAGTTGTTGTGGTGGTGGTGGTCGTCATCATCATCATCACCATCATCAGCTTCAGCCGGGTCTTATCTTAAATGCCCAACTGGCTGAGTTTAGCCTTGAACTCATCTTCCAATCTCTGGGATTACAAGTGTGTTCCATCATGCCTGGTCCTGGTTTTGTCATTATTAGCCTGATTAGAAACAAGAAGTTGAACTTTGAAATTTAGAATTTCTACATTGAAAAGCTTTGATTGGTTTATTATTTTTTTACGCCTATGAGCGTAGGCACATAGGCACACTTCTCTCCATAGTTCATCTTTCTGTCTGTCCATCCTAGACTTGGCTTTTTAAGTGACGACATAGACACAATTCAATTCAAACATTTCATTTCTGAACTGAACCTAAACACAGGTTAAGAGTAATGTCAGAGGGAGGCTGAGTTGTTGCGTCTTGAGTACAGCGTATGACCCAGATACGGCAAGATGATACAAGGTCATTTCAGAAAGCATCCTCACAGGTGGGCGTGAGATGGAGAGAGGGTTGCTTGGGAGTGACTTAAGTCAAGTCCTATGGTGCTGGTCAAATGTGGGAATCCGGAAAGCTGACTTTTCTGAGAGTAGAGATGAAGGACAGAATGCAGCTTCCAGGGGAGAGAGGCCTCTTACCCCCTACCCCACCCTGGTCCCCCTACCCCATTTGAGTGGAAGAGAAGATAGTGCGAACCGTCAGCCGCTCTCCTGAATCTAACAGTGTGATCATGTGTTCTTTGATCTTATTTTGTTATCATTTAGAGTTTCTTGTATTTTTTTCTTGCCAAATGATCCTTACATCCCAGAATCAGTGTGCATGTGCTGTTAAATCTCTTTTTTATGTGACAACCCCTTTGGATGGGCTACTAACATAGCTTGCTAATATCTCGTTGAGGACTTTTCTGTTGTTGTTCATTGCAGGTATTGGCCTATAGCTTCTTTTTATGTATAGATATGATTTTGCATTTGGCCTTAAAAAAAAAAAAGCGTTTGGAAGTGCCCCTCCCTCCTGTGGAAGAATCCAAAGGGCTGACATTATTACTGCTTCTGTGATTCATTCATTCACTTATTCATTACTGTACGAATAAAAATATTTTAGTGATCTAAAATGTGCTACGTTCCTGTTCGCTATTCTCTTAAAAATGATGTACTGACTTCTCCTTGGCATCTGACTTTTTAACTGAATGATAGTCTTTTCCAGGTCTGAAAATATTCAGTTGGATTGGGTTCAACATTATATTTAAATTACACATTACCATGAGTAGACTGGCCATGTTTTTTTTTTTCTTAAACTTAAACTCATTATTTGAAAATGTTTTACATGTATACAGTATATCTTGACCATATCCACTTCTCATTTTCCCCTTCAGCTTCCCAAGACCAACATCCTGTCTTACTCTCAACGTCATGTGCACCTTATGTAATGTTTTATTTACTTTTTAACCCACTGAGTCCAAATAGTGCTGCACATTTGAACATGGGTGCGCATTGAACATATGGTGATCTACAAGTGGCCACCCTTTTATTATTAAAGAAAAACAACTCTCCATCCTCCGCTGCCGTCAACTGCTCCTCAGCTAGGGGTGGGGACTTAACCAGCCCTCTCCCTCCACATTGGAGCTTTTAACTGGCTCGGTCTTGTGAGTGTCTTGTGTAGGTAACCACAGCTGCAATGAGTTCGTGTGTATGTGTGTGTGTGGCAGTCATGTGTGTCAGGAGGCCGGCGTTTCATGACGCTTTGCCATGTCCTCTGCCTCTTCCATTCTCTTCAGCCCCTTTTGCATGAGGTTCTCTGAGCCGTGGCAGGGGCGGGGATGGTTATAGATGTCTCCTCCACAACTGAGCACTTTTAATTGCTGCTTCTCAGCACTTTGAAGAATAATGCTTCTCTGCATTCAACACTACCTACTGCAATAAGAGCTTCTCTGACCAAGGTTAGGAGCCGAGAAAATCTAGATGTAAGCATACATATGCAGACGGCAGTTTGACAACATGGCCACTTAGGAAAACACCAGCGAAAGGTTCTCCCCTAGCGCCAGTGACTTCCCATGTGGGTTTTGACTATGTTTACTGTGCCAGATGCGAATTCTCTCTTGTGAAGCGGATCTCAAATCCAGTCAGGTAGGTGGCCCGTTAGCCCACAGTCTAGCCTGAGCACATCCGGCCTGGCAGGTCAGCAGTGTCGCATGTGGGGTCCAATGCTGGGTAAGATTGCTGATGTCTCTTCTTCCCTGGCGGCTGCATAGAACCTTCCAGCACTATGAAAGCTAGCCAGTGGTGAGAGTCTTCTGGTCAGTTCAAGACTGGTTTCTCTGGGTTCTGACATGTGTGGTGTTTTTAGTAATAGGATCTTACCATCTAGTTACGTGGGTAACCCAAAGAAACAGCAATAGCCTGTATTGCTTTGAGTGCCTGTGGGTCCTCTCTGGCCAATAACTACTAGGGAGGCAACCCACGCCTGCGCTGACATTTTAATTTAATAACTCATGTTTTCTGGGAGTAGCAATGTTCACTAATGTAAGCTCCTTCTCAAATTTCTCTAAAAATTGCATTATTAATTAGCTTACAAGCTAGTGGAGCTTCTTATGGCTTCTTCATGCCTCCTTAATTTTGATAAACCCTTCCCTCACTCCTCCTTTGCCCCGCCCTGTCCTCCTGCCCCCTTTTTCACTTAAACCTTTAGCCCTGGGATTCTCCACCCAAGCCCTGTTCCTTCATGTGACGTGCACTTCGCTATCCCCTTATTATGTTTTTTACTTGGGTTGGAAGAGATGGATCTCCAGGTAGCTTCCTCATTCATATTCCTTTTGTTAAACTTTCCATTATCCTCCCATTTCTTCATCCCCAACCATGCAGCCGCTTGCTTGATTCAGTTTCCAGAGTTCCCTATCCACACTTTGATTTCACGTATAGTCTACTGTCCCCTCTCTCTAAATGTCCTTCTCCATGCCAACAAACCATTTTAGTTTTCTAGTTTTCACATGTGTTCCATGTTAAACATGCAAAAATTTTAAACTAGGATCCTCAGGTGAGAGGGGGGCAGGGCAGGGAATCTAGGTTACCTCATTCACTGTAATATTTTCAAGTTCCATCCATTTACTTGCAAATTCAGTGATTTTATCTTTTCTTTTCAACTAAATCATATTCCACTGTGTACATGCACCGAATTTTTGGTATCGGTTCTTCAGTGGATGAACACTTCAGTTGGTTCCATTTCCTTGCTATTGTTAACAGAGTGTCAATGAACACAGATGTACATGTATGTCTGTTGTAAGATATATGCCCAGAAGTGGTCCGAGCTGAGTCATATGTTAGATCTATTTCTAGTTTTCGAGAAACCTCCAGAGCGATCCCACCAACAGCACAAGAAGGTTCTTCCCTGGCTCCACAGCGTCATCGGCTGCTATTTCTGTTTCTGCGGATGGTCATCCTGACTCGGGAGGATGGACTCAGCACAGTCAGCCTTTCCTGGCCATTCCTGTTCTTTCTTCTGAGAACCCTCTGGTTGGCTTCATAGCCCATTTTTTTTATTCACATTTATTTTCTTGGTGTTCAATTTTGTTTCTTTTTCTCTCGGTTTCCTGTGTATTCCAGATTCTAATTGTCCATTGCATAGATAGGTGGCAAAAATTTTCTCTCATTCTGGGGATATCTTTTTTACATGATTAAACCATAGTTTTTTAAAAGCTAGAATTAGGATGTATGTCTCCATTTATTTTGTCTTTTAGTAAAATTTCCTTTGGATTGGTACTGACTTTTTTGTTTATATGTCTAATTTTCATAGCTAGTGTGTGTGTGAGAGAGAGAGACAGAGAGAGAGAGACAGAGACAGAGACAGAGAGAGAGAGAGAGAGAGACTTGCGTACACAGGAGCCCAGGGACTACCCTGGGTATCCTGTTTAATTGCTCTTCGCATTTTTCTTTGGAGAGAGGTGATCTCATGGAGCCTGGAGTTAGGCTTGTGGCCAGCAAGCCCCAGTGACCCTCCAGTTGCTGCCCTCTCACAGCATAGGAGCTGCACACATGACTATGTACAGCTTTTTACATAGGTTCTGGGGACTTGATCTCAGGTCCTTTATACTTGCATAGAAAGTGCTTTACCTGTTGAACCATCTCCCTAGCCCAATAAAGGCCACTGACTTTTCTACACTTAATTTGTAAGTCAATCACTTTAGTTCCTAAATTCTCTTAATAGTTTCTGTGTGATTGTTTTGGAACACCTTTGTTTTTATAGAAGGCTTTGACACCTGGTGTAAGATAGTCTCTAAAATGACCACCATGCCTATTTGACCCTCGCTATTTAAACTCAGCTGCTGTGTTGGTGCATACACACCCAGCAGGGCCCAGACTCTGGGATTTCCCATCGTCCCTCCTCACCTGCCTGCGCACCTGCTTTGCCCTATGCTGGCTCCTGCTCTATGGTGGTTATGCAGCCACTATAATCCCATGTTCCAGTTGCCATTTTACCCTCTGTCAGTTCAAATGTCCCTGCAGGTCTGTGTATACACCATCCTCCTAGCCTTTGTCTTCCCTTTCCTCCAGCTGGGCTGGAGTCCTGAAAACAAGCTGCCCCTCTTATTCCATTTGTTGTGTAAATACAACCACAGAACTACCTGTTGCAGGAGGGGCGGTGGGGGCTGTGGTCCTGGCTCCCGGCTCCCAGCTCCCGGTTGCGGGTCTACTTTTGGTCCAGGTGCCTGGCTAGCTTACACCCGAAATAACCACATGGAAATTGTATTAATTAAATCACTGCCTGGCCATTAGTTCTAGCCACTTGTTGGCTAGCTCTTCTATCTTATTTTAACCCATATCTAGTAATCTGTGTATCACCATGAGGTAGTGGTCTTACCGGGAAAGATTCAGCATATCTGACCCTGGCGGCTTCATGGCGGCTGTCTGTCTCCTTCCCAGCATTCTGTCCTGTCTACTCCACCTATTTGATTTTTGCCCTATCAAAAGGCCAAGGCAGTTTTCTTTATTCAACCAATGAAAGCAATATGACATGAAGAAGTACCTCCTACACCAACTATGTATCGATAAGGAACGTAAACGTCACTGAACACTTGTTAGGTTCAGGGGCCTGTGCCAACTTGAGACATGCCCTCCATCCCCATGGAACTTGTATTTTATGGGGAATCTGACCGTGAAAGGGAGCAAAATGCCCGCTTTCGTGACAGAGAAATACTACTCCATATGAAAACCTTGCACTTCTGTACAACTTGTTTATTATTATGCACATGGTTTATTTTTTCCATGCAGTCACTATTTCCTTCACTTTCTTGGAAAGCCCCATGTGAGGCAAGCCTTCAGCCACACGCTATTCACTGCCGATCTCAGCCAAGACTTGCTCTCTGGCGTTTGTGTTTATTCCCTCTCTGTATGAGGTGACTGACTGAATAATGTCCTTCAAACTTTTCTAGCTGGTTCCCGAAGGCATTTCAAGTGACAACCCACTACACCTTCCTTCAGGTCTGCAGCTTCAAAGAAGCAAAATGGGGACGTGGGTGTGCCGAGCGGAGATGGCAGCAGTTTGGGTCTTGGGTGGCATATCTGCTGTGCTAAATGAGAGAGGGCACTCTTACCTGTGGTTTGCTAATTATTAGTGTCTTTTCCCCTTATAGAACAAAGAAGCAAGGAAGAAGTTTCTTTTAAAGAAAAGCCAAAGAATTATTGCCTATCTTTCCCGTTGACATTCCTGAGCATGAACGGGCTAGATGGTGCCATTTTCAGTTCTTGCCCTGACTAGTATTGTTTGAGGGATTTTTCTTTTCCTTCACATTATGCTGATTTCTTACACATTTGTGTGTGTGTGTGTGTGTGTGTTTGTGTATACTACCTCCTCACAGAAAATCTAAGGTTTCTTATCTATTACTCTATATACTAAATAGAACTCATCAACTCATCCCCCGAATTCAGTACAGAACTAGCCTCTGGGATGCTGAGAGCTTGGAGTCCATCTGTCTGTGAGGATGGGAGAGCATCCTAGGCCCCTAGAGTCAGAGCATCCACAGACATTGCACTTAGATGTTTTCCCTCATTTTCTTCACCTGGCAAACTCCCATCGAGAAAGAAAACTGGGTGTTGTCTTAGAAGATTCAGAGATTTGTGCTTTTGTTATAGATTTTTCTCTCTATCCATCTGGCTTAAGAGCCCTGTTGTGCACAGAGGAAATGCACAGAACAATTCCATAAGGAGCTTAGGAAAAGCTCCAAAATAATTTCTGCAAGTTTTGAAGATTGCCTCAGGGGTTTCTACAAACCTGAGTGGAGACTGGGATCTCTCTTGTCAGGTTCAAACCGGAATCAACCTGAAGTTCTGATACCTTAGCATTGAACCAAAAGTTTCTTTGAGTTAATTTCAGGTGGGAATACAAATTAAATCTACATGTGTCACTAAAATTCTAGTCTGTGTTGGTCACATGTCGCAGGTGGCAATATGCTGGTCCCAGAGCAGAGAGTGGCTGGCCAGCAGCACACACTGAACCTACTTTTTTGATTGGTTAACTGTTTGTGGCCACTTTCTGCATGTGCCAAGTATATTTAAAGTCAGAATGTAAACATGAGCCAAGTAAATAGGATGTTTTTATAATAAACATTTGCATTTGGCAAAGATTGGGAATGTGATGTCCTAAAGCCACTTTTGACCACTGAAATCTTGTACTTTTCAGAACTGACAAGGCGCCAAGGGAATGTTCAAAATCTTATGTAAGGTGTAACTCGTTTTAAAGTAGCGCCCACGAATTCCTGTGCAGTTGTCCCTTCTCCTCAAATGCAGTTGAGAAGAGGAAAGGGAGACACTAAGATTGTACTCCAAGCATTTTTAGAGGATGCAGTCACCAAATGCATAAGAAAGAGCATGACAGCTGAAGGCTATGGTGAGAGATGCTGGATTCCCATGCGTCTGATTTTATAATATAACCTCGCTCTTTCCGGAGAGCCAAGTAACTTCTTGAGTGTGTCTGTTTTATGACTGCCAAATGTGCTTCTTCTGTTTTGTTTCCTGGAGGAGATTAATCAGTTATGTGCCCAAAGTCAAACATGAACTTCAATGTCAAGTGCCTGCTTTGCCTCTGGGATGCTTTCATCGATCCTGTTAGACTTTGCCCCCTTCTCGTCCCCACCTCCGGACTTTCTGGTGGCCTTTCATTTTTGAGGCTTTTGCTTTGTTTTGCTTTTCTGAAGTATGGGAAGGAGGAGTCTTAAATCCTTTAGGCACCAAGGGCTCGTTTGTGGAGCAACACTATGTCGACAGTATAATGTTAGTCAGTAGGACACGCTATACTTGCTATTTAATTTATGCATAGGCACTCAAAGGTTATGCCATGTTTTTTGAGGTTGTACATACACAGGAGTGTAGGCTCAGGAAGGCTAAGTAACTTACCTAAAGTCTTTTAAATGGCAGAGCTGGGATTTGAACACAGGCACATTGATCATGATGTTGTGGCCTTAACTGCAGCTCTAAGGGGCTTTCTGTGCTTGCCTGTGAGACAGTCCCTGGGAAGATTGCATCACAATCAGTCCCAGTGCCTTTGTCATCAGGTGTGATGCATACCATCTATCCAGTGGTGATTCCTGCTCCACTATCTTTCTCTAGGTGTTGAAAATTCATTAATTTCTGCCTCCTGACTGTGGATGCAGCATGGCTATCTGCCTCCAGCTCCTGCCACCACAGCTTCCCCATCATGACGGGCTGTGCTCTCAAACCATAAGCCCCAATAAAGCATTTGTCATTACGCTGTTTTTGTCAGATAGTTGTTGTCAAGTCAACACAGCAAGTATCTAATATGGGCAGTCAAGAATTTTCAGCATCCCCCAGTTCTAGGATGCCAAGCATGATGACTCTAAACTCAAGCTTGCAATGTCACCATTGTGCTGCTAATTGATTTAGAAATGGCTCCCTGGCACAGTGCTTTCAATGAGACATCAAGGTAATTTGTGCTGGCGAGATGATGAGCTGGGCTCAACCCCTGGAGCCCACCATGGAAGAAAAGTACTCCTTAAAATTGTCCTCTGATTTCCACACGTGTACCTCCTCCACATGAGTAATAAATAAAATAAAGGAAAAGACAAAGATAATTTCATATGATGGGTTCTAAAAGGTGTACTTGCTATGAAAAAGAAGTTAAGGAAAGTGATGCCTTCTGGCTTTCCCTCTGAACACTGATGGCTGGAATATGACACCGGAAGGATCTGCAGCCAGCTACAGCCACGAGAGCAACAGATGAGAGGAAAAAGAGATGGCTCGTGACGGCAGGCGCAGCAAAATTGCTGAAAAACACTTGGGCAATGATGGCTAAATCGATCCATTCTACAACCATCTTATATTTAAACCTTTCCTTTTTGGAAAAAATAATGTGCTCAATTGATTAAGACGTTTTGAGTTGAGTGCCCCCCCCAAGCATGCCAGTTGGTACATCTGTGTTCCAGACCATGCTTCCCTCCATCCAGATCTTCCATGTATCATATTCTCCTGCAGATGCCATTGGTCTCTTTGTGTATATGTGTGTATATGTTTTATAGTTTGTGTTAGGCTAGGAGCTGGCTTGAAGATGTTCTAAACAGATGTTTGAGAGTTTCCCAAAGAGAGATATTGTGAACAAAATTGGGTAGTTTTGACTTCAAGAACTAAATATTTACAGTTTCTACAAGCCTCTAAGGCTATCCAGGAAGGAAATTGTAAGTAAGTGTTCTATCACACAGAGTGGAATGAGGAATGCGTACAAGGACCCTCCGGGGACTATCGTGCTACACGGGATTCTATGCATCTTTAAGCTGACCTGCGGAGTGCAGTGTACAGTGAGCTGGGAGGAGGTTTGGGTTCTTCCAGGGACCTTTCCTCCTCTTGGGATCACCCCACCTGCGATGAAGGAGGCTCATCCACCTCTGTGTTATTCTCATTACCAAGTGGTACTTCAAAGAATTTGAGTAGAGCAGACCCCTCTTTCTGCTGAAGTTTCCAGGCTGAGTTCTCAGCTCATCTCAAGTGTGCCAAGATCACGAGTAAAGGAAACGTGTTCAAATGAGTGTGTGTCTGGGTTTTATTTACTTTCATTTGTACAGTGTTGTAGTACCTGGGCGGCATGTGACCACGGTCCCTTAGCTGTGACAGGGTATCCAGGTCAGCAGTCTGCATCTGCATTTCACAAACCAGACCCTTGGCAGTCATTTCCTGTGAAGCTCATGGTGACAGGGGCTATTTCTTTTTTTGTTCATTTGCTTTGGTTAGGATGGGCCTCTCAGATTCCAGACACAAAACTATATACTCACAAAGAGAACCAGGCTTGTCTCCAAGGCTATCTCAGTTTACTATAATTGGGTGTTAGTTGTTTTGTTTTGTTTTTTAATTGATGTAAGCAACCATATATAGTGTGCCAGGTGCCTTTCTCAGGGATCTCAGAGGTACTGTCATTCTTCTAGATAAGATGGTTAGTCATTTAGGAAGCATCTCTTTGGTTTTTCCTGTCTCAGCAACCAAGGTAGGTTCGCCTGCCTCTGGCTGTGTTTCTCTTAGTGAAGACGAAGGCTCTTATATACCTTTAATTCCCAGAACTCAGCAAAGGGCCTGGTCCCTAGAAGCAACTGATTCATAAGCCTTCTTACTTTCTACTTATGACTTCATGAGACACCAGAAAAGACTGAAAGGCAAACAAAGCGATTAGATCTTATCTACTCTTTCCTCTAAGCAGGACAAAGAGCTAAGCAGAGTCCCACTGCACTGGCGTTTTGCGTGAAGCCAGGGATTCTGAGAGGTGGATGTTCTCCAGGACCTGATTTGTCCTGCACAGGGGCAAGAAGCCAGAGGTGTATTTGCAGGAAATTCATGGTGCTCTTGTTACAGCTCTGGGAGCCAAAGCAAAAGAGGCCCCCTTGTCTCTGAGCCTGGGTTTTTGAATTGGCAAGCACATTAACAGGGCATATCCACAGTTGCTAAAAAAAAAAAAAAAAAAAATGGGAAAGTTGGAAAAACACTGACTCTAGAGTTATATTGTCTGATTATGGACAAACTGTATGGAAATTGAAAATTTAATAAGAGAGCTGGCTTAGCAAGTGGGATGGAGACTTTCATATAATTGGTCAACACAGTGAACAGAAATGCATTCAATGTGTCATTTGTAACTTGACAAGCTCAGAATCTTCCCGCTCCCCAGCACAATGATGGCAGGGCCACATCCATGTGGTCCGTAAGGCTTTCCCCACTCACCAGGATGCCTTTGTATGGAGCAAGAAGGGTACGTGGGCAGCTGTAAGGAGAATGTCTTTGTTGGAACCAATGATTTTATGTTCTTTGTGTCCTTTTCAAAATACGGTGGGAAGCATATAAAAATACGAGAACACTCTGCCTGTGAAGGAAACCAACACAGAGGTGAAGACAGTTGACTCAGAAGGGGAAACTTAAGGTGGAGAGCTGGGGAACTTTAGTGTTCATAGAGCTAACTGCCAACTCCTAGCGTTCGCTTTAGAATCTGAGTTCTTTTCCAGATCAGAATAAAAGTCTAGCTTTGGGATGGTGCCCATCAACACATGCTTAGGAATTCTCAAGAAAATTGATGTAATTGTATATTCCAGTTGTCTTCCTTCTCCCACAGCACCCCATCATCGCAGGAAAACACTGCCTTCCTTCTTATGCTGATGGATAAACAGGACTGTAAAGTTAAGGCCACCTCCAAAAGTTTCAAAAGGACTCTCTCCATTCTCCCCACCCCCTTTCCTTTCTACTTCTGCCTGCAAAACAGCAGTTTCTAGAAATGCCGGTAGACCCAGCTTGGAGATGCAGGGAAAAGAAAGAGATGAAGTGTGAATACAGCCAACGGAGTAGCTGAGAAGTGAGGTAGGCTGATCACTGGTGACGGAGGATTCATGACAGGAACGACGGAATCGAAGGCCTGAGGAGAAATCAGGATAGCCACTTCGATTTGTGTCTAGACAGTGTGTTACATGATTTTATCTTCTCCTTTAAATAGCTTATATTTGAGTTCTCTATCATCATACCTGTTTTCTATGGGTTTGTTAGAGGGTGTGAGGTAAGCCAAGTTTACTCTTCTGCAAAGAGATGGCTTTGGATTGAAACCAAGCAACCAGACTCAACCAGGTAGAATAAGACAAGGCCCTGGTGGGCCTTTGTGTATAAGTCATTGGTTTTGACCATTTTCAAGCTTGTAGAATACCTTTTCAAGGGATATTTTGCCACTCTCTCAAGCTGATAAAAGTGAGTGTCTGTTCTCGGGGGGACATAATCTATTGAGTGATCAAAAGGTATGTCATCCAGTTGCCATCATAGAGAACAAGGGCCCTGACAGACTTAGCTGCTCTCTCTGCTGGGGCCCCACAGACACACCTGGAGCAGTCCCGGGTTGTCTGTAAGGGGTAATATGTAAAGTATTTTAATGGAATATTCTAGAACTGTTCCTTCAGCTCTAATATTCTGAGTGGAGGGCAGAGTAAGAAAAAATGCAGATGGCACCGAGAGTAGCCTAGAAGCCTGTGTTCAGTTTGATGAATTGCTACTTTAGACAGCGAGAAACTGGATGCGAAGGAAGAGTAAGGCAAAATATAAATGGTGGGAAATGAAGAGCTCCTCCATGGTGGGGGAGCTTATAAATATTTAGACAGGATTGTTTTCATTTTTACAAAAACATGTCTAGTGTCTAAGGGGTTGATCTTCTGGATTCTTTTTGGTTCAATTATGGTATGGTTCATTCTCTTTTAGAAGAACATTTTTAGCTAAAAATGCTATTTCACTAAAAAGAAACAGATTTGCAACAGGATATATAAGATATATTGCAATCTATAATCACTGATGTATTAACTGCAAAGCATATGATTAATTCAAATTTCGAAGGATCTGTCACTCCTCATATTATTTGAGGAAGAGACTGACAGACAGCACAGAGGGACCCACAGAGGGAGCACGGTGTGTGGCTGAGCAGATAGCTGTGGTTTCAGAGGTTGATGTAGGGCGTGTGCTCTCAGTTTGAACGATCAATAAGCATTTATGCTGATTATATCAAACTCTTAAAGCTCTTTCACCTCTTGTGGTCAACCAATCAGATTATAGAACTCTGGGGAAAAAATGCCAGTGACCACCAGATGAAAATGCTGCCATGTTCATTCACAGGCATGAATGCTTCGAAATGCCTAAACCCAGGGCCATAAATCATTTTTAATTGGCTAAAGCTGGTCCTTGAAGGAAAGTGATCCAAATGCAGCCCTGGCAAATGAATCCATTGTGAAAGACAATTGTGGCACTGCTGATGAATGCTGTTTTTTAAAAAACTGCCCCTAGATTGTTTCAATTAACTCGACGTGGGTTTATGCATAAACATCCACTCCCCCTGTGGGCTTCCCAGTCTGTCTTTGTCTTAGAAAACCCACTTCAAATCCATCAATCTTCAATATTTTATTTCAAGTGATATGAAGGAAGCACTAAGGCTTTTTAGTTTCTTTTCTTTGAAAGCCTCCGTACAATCTTGAGTGGTTAAAGACTTAGTGTGTTTGTTAAAATATGTGAGGATCGCTACCAGTACGGGCTGTTAATACAGAGGACGGCGTACCGAACTGCTTTTGAGACAGTTGGGAACACTGCTCATGTGGAGGGGCTCCCGGTGCGCTCCCAGCTTCAGAGCTGTTAGAGAAATAGTAAAGCAGTTGTTTAAACTACCAGAGGAGTGAAGCAGCCCTAACGCTCCCCCAAAAGCAAGGCTACTAATGAACACAAACTATGATCCAATTCCAATTTTGCAGCGCACTTCAGCTGCTGATAGAGTTGCTGAGTATAATGAAGTCAGATGGGAAGGGGATTCTGGTGGAAAAAATTGCCCTCCTGGCTGAGAAAGTAGATACTATTTAAGTCTTATTTAGCCTCGGTTGGTGATGTGCGAGCGAACACTGTGGAGTTTAGGGAGCACAATTCAAGCATGCGCTCACACCGTTTAGAGTATTCGGGGATTTCCTAGTGGCGTGAGGAAACGTCTACTCTGGGATAAGAGAAGGAAAGAGGGAAATAACATTGGAACACTTAAATCTCTCTCAACAGAGAGCTAAAGAAAGGCAGAACTACCCCTCTGAAAAATATAACGTGGTTTTTCAAATAACAAGTTGTTTGAATTAACTCAGGGAATCATCTTAGGAAGGAAATCATTGACTTTTAAAAGCAAATTTCCCTTGAGTACTTTACCCACTTTCTCTTTCCTCTGGGCTTCATAAAATGGAACAAGCCAGCATATATTTTCTTCCAGGGACCTTGATGTTAAAAATGTAAAATTCTGGTTAAAGAATGAGGGGAGTGACATCATTAGGCCTTTGAAAGCAAAAGAAAATCAGGAAATCAAGCCTTGTAACTTCAAGTTACCTACTCAAAGACTGTTCAAACTGGGAAGCATTCCTGGGAGGATCACAGCTAGTGCCTCATCCTGTTGGCTGCAGCAGATCTGTTGTCTTTCAGGGAGCCTTTGGGTCCTCAGGCATCCTGAGTGTGCTCCCCTCTCACCACAATGCCTCTCCCTCTTTCCTCTGTCCTGTTCTTTCCCACCAGCCTCAGGAAGCAAGAGATGAACAGGCATCGTCTATCCGGCCCACACACTAGGTGTCTGTCTTCATCCAACTTCTTAAATTTTTAAATATTTTTGGTGAATTGATCAAAACATTACGGTCAGGGTTAACAGAAGTTCAAATGAGTTTCTGTCAGTGAAGGGTTAAAGAGACATTTTTCCATTTAGCCTCAAATTAGCATTCTGGAATGTGAGGAATGTTTTACACACATGCGTACACAAACACACACACACATACACACACATACACTGCTGTGTGTTATAATACATGGTAACTTTCTTAAATGTTATGTTTTATATCACAGAACACACACACTGGAAATTAAGAGGCCCATTGTTTGAAACTTTAGCATTTAGGTACTTACCCAAGCACTAGTTAGGGCCGATTTAAAGACAGAGGTGGGGCCATTAAAGGCCTTCCTTGCCTGTTATGTGAGGCTCCGCTTCCAAGGCTTTTTATGAAAGCTTGGATGAGCAGAATTCTCAGGCATTGGTCTGAAGATTTAGGACCCACATTGTTGTTTGGCAGGGGTTTAATTTCTTGGAAGACAGGAGAAAGTGAAAACGCAGAGAAAACAGTTTACCCATTGTTTTTCTATCCGTCTCTGGTTGTGAGGCTCTTTGATAGTAAGTAGGTTTCAAGGACCAGGAATTCCCACTGTGGAAAATTGACTTGGAGTCATTAAGAATATGATGTCCATCTCAGGGCTCTGCGAAGAACCTCAACTGGTTCTCTGGCGTGGCTCCAGAAGACAGCCAGTGATTTCTGAAGGAAGATAGGGAGTAGTTTGTCCAGGGGTGGGCAAAACTGGTCCCGCACACAGGCAATATTGGGGAGCCCTGCAGAGCATACGGGAATGCATGCCTCCCCCTATGCCCCACTTACTCTCACCTGGCAACCCGTTTCTACCTGTGTGGTTATGCCTTTGTGAGCTGTCAAGCAGCTCTTACATCTGTATTTATATCTAAGAAGCCTGCACAGAGGTCTTGGTTACAGACAGGTACTAGAATCATCCTGTTTCTCTTCTCCACGCCCCCATCCCTCTCCATTTTTCTTCATTATTTTTTTTTCTTTTATGCTTCCTTCAAAAAGGGCTCATGTTGTTGGCATTTTTTCCTTATCAGATAGATGTTTTTGAGAAAGATAAGAAAAAAAACTTGGATTGAGACAATTGCTTTTTTCCCCCCCCCAATCTGAGACATTTTTTGTCTCCCTCTTTCTTAGACCATCAGTGCAAGTGGATGAAAACGAGCCCACTGACAGTCTCTGTTGGATCTTTCCTAAAACAGGGAAAGCATTTACTTATAGAGAGATGTTTGCTTGTTTCTTTGCAAATAAGTCTCACTTTGGATCCTAGGCGGCCCTTAAGCTTACGGAGAACCTCTAGCCCAGTGGTCCTCAATGCTGTGACCCTTTAATACAGTTCATGTTGTGGTGACCCCCAACCATAACATTATTTTGTCACTACTTAATAACTGTCATTTTGCTACTGTTATGAATCATAGTGTAAATATCTGATATGCAGGATATCTGAGATGTGACCCCATGCTCCCCAGTAGTTAAAGTGTTCTGCTTAGTCACAGATCACCTGACCTCTTCCAACCAATCCAGATCTATGATGCTTTCTTTGGGAAAGTGTCAGCCAGCCACGGAGCAAGGGACAAGCCACTGGTTTTCTCCTTTCTAGTTTTGACAAGAGATGGCCTGATAATCCAAGCAGCAAGTGGAAACCAAGGCAGCATCACTAGTGGAAAACGTTGTCCTTGCAGAGAAAACATGTGCTGGGTGAATCACGTTTGCTTTCTGCCCAGAGTTTCCTTTACGAGTTAGGTGGTTTCAGTTTTCTGAGAGCAGAGCAGAAAACCAAAGGAAGACAGCTCAAGACAGCTAAGAATCCTACTGCTAGAACAAACAGAGAGGAAGGATGCAGTGCTACCAAGGACAAAGGAGTGTTTGCCAGATAGAAACATGTATGTCGGGACAATGATGCTGTCCAGGCATTTGCCTATAGCCTCAGGGAGAAAAAGGAATCTATGAACAGTCCCAAACACCTCTCATACCATTTGACAGCTCATTTAGTAGTTTTATATTTACTGAATCACATCTTTACTCCAGAAAGATAATAGAGCACATAGCAGAGCTTGAACAAAGAACACAAGTACTGAGTTCAAATTTACTGTCTTATGTGAGATTTCTCGACTGCTATCTACCATCTGTCAATCATCTATCTGTTGACTGGAGGTTTCTTGTCTGAGGTTTCTGTCCTGCCCGGTTCTCACAGTCTTTAAGTCCCAAAGAAATCACACAATTAAGTAAGTCTACATTAGTTATAAACTGATTGGTCTAGTAGCTCAGACTTCTTATTAACCCCTATAACTTATATTAGCCCATTATTCTTGCCTATGTTAGCCACGTGGCTTGGTACCTTATTTGGCGAGGCAGACACATATTGCTTCTTCTGTGGCTGGGTCAAGACTGCAGAATAAGCTTTCCTGTTCCCAGAATTCTCTTGTTTTCATGACCCCACCTCTACTTCCTGCTTGGTTGTCCCACTTATACTTCCTGCCTGGCTACTGGCCAATTAGCATTCATTTAAAATATAATTGACAGAATACAGACCACTGTCCCACATCTAGTTATCATCTGTCAGTCACTCATGAATCTGCTTATTTTGATCATCAGCTGTCTATCATTTACCATCCATCCATCTACTGATGCAGTTTCTACTGTGGCATTAGACCACTTCACAGATTTCCAGTAACTTCATGCAGCTGGCATGATATTTTCCCAGGCTGGATAATACTAGAATATATGTTTATGTTTGGGTTTTAAGATATCAAAAAATGCTACTTTTTTCCCTGAAAAATGTCATTAATAACTTTGATCCTTGTCCTAAAGGAAATGTTCTCTAAGCTAAGCATGCTTTAGTGTGAACCAATCAACCAAGACCTGTAGAGAATGAGACTGAAAATAAAAAGAAAGGACTTGTGTGCAGAAGGTGCTAGGATTCTAGGGGCCAATTCATAAATAAAATCGAAATAAGGTCATGTGACCTTCTAGTTAACAATGTTGCCAATGGCTATGATGATTGACCTTGAAGGCCAGAATGATTGGGCTGGATGTCTGGGAAATTAGTAAATGATATCCCTGGATAGGTCCCTGAAGGGTACTCTTGGCAGGCTTAAGCAATAGGGGAAGACCTACCCCGAATGTGAACATCATCCCATCCAGTGGAGAACTGGTTGAAATAAGAGTCAAATGCCAAAGAGTGTAGGTTTTTTCTCTCTCTGCTTCCTAACTTCCATGGTGTGTGAGTTCCTCTTCTCCAGTGAATTCTCCTTGCCATGATGGCCTGAACCTCTGAAATGCTGAGGTAGAAGCATTTCTTCCCTCAGCTGTTTTGCATAGACTCTTGTCACAGAAACAAAAGCCTAACACAATAGCTAGCTAGCATCGTAGCTACCCTGAGAAAGGAAGCTCCTAAAGGGCCACCTCCAGCATCTGCTTCCTCATGTTTACTGATGTGTAAGGAGCTACACTCAATGACATGTACTTACGGTTTGGAGGCTTCTCTGCTAAGACAAGCCTTGTATTAAAATGAGAAAGTGTATTGATGAATAATGTTTTATCTTTTGTTCCTGTCATTATCAAAGGGACTGAGCGTACAGGGTGTGTAAGGGGCAGGGATGAATGCTGAGAATCTTATGGATACAGATAACAAAATTTCCCCTCTTCAGGCCTGGCTCCAGGAGAAATGTCACTGTAACCATGGTACATAATAACTATAATAATAGGCCTCTGAATCATTTAACAGTGTCACCTCACTCTTTTGTTCTTGGTATTAGTTCTTTTCTTCCAGTTAAAAATTTAACTGTTTACCAGGCTTTACTATCTGTCTGACCAAATCCATCCTTACAATAAAACAGAGGTTGTTGGGCTGTTCTAATGGGAGCGTGGGAGACCAGAATGCTTAGGAAAATGTGGACAGTGGAGGCCAGGTCCATGAGGTTTCAGAGAGGAAGAAGGACTCTACTGGGGCCCAAGCTTAAGGAAATCCATTTATACTCTGGACAAAGCTCTAGCTGCATTCTGCTCCTGTGCTGAGAATGAGTGAGAGGCTGAATCTAAAACCAAAATGCTAGTCTGTTTGGCTGGGAAAATCTCAGGCTGGGACAGCGTTCAGCTCACATGATTGTTACAGCACCCCTCTGTCACCCAGCTCTACGGGGAGTGAGATCACAAAGTACCAAGACCAGATGAGAAACGTGGAGTTTGCCATCTCAAAGTAACCGACAGCGAAGGCCCCGAAGCAGCTGTGTTTGCTAAAGAGATCCAGCCGTTAATGACGAAGCTAGGGCTCTGCACTGGGATAACAGCACAGGTGTCCTGAGAGCAGCGCTCCACCCGCTGAAGGTTCCATATTGTGACAATGCTATTTGGTTTGAATGGAGAGGGTTGAAACTGAGGACCCCACTGAAGAGGACCTCTGTTCTCCCCTGGGGACAGCAGAGATCCTGATTCAGCTGCGGTCTAAGGGGGAGCAGGACGCACTTCAAGTTGACAGCACAGCATAGCAGCAACGTCCAACATGGTGTGTGTGTGTGTGTTTGTGTGTGTGCGCATGCGCGCGCGTGTGCGCGTGTGTCTTGTTCCACATTTTCAGCAAACCACAGGGGCCAGACCATGTGTGGCAGTGTCAAAGTCCTCTAAAGGAAGCCCCAAGAGACCATTGCCTGAAGTTGGGAAGATGAAGCCTGTTTCAGTGGAGACTACATGATGTTTCAGATGCTGGGACTTGGGGTCATCGGCCACGGAAGGCTGTAGCATGGAATGGAGCCAGACCAGACAAGAAGCTGTTGGTGTGGCAGAAGCAGGGATGGAGAGGAGAGGAGAGGCCACAAGCCCTTTGGAGAGCAGATAATTCCACGAGGAGTTCCAGATGCTTGGCTTGGAGTTAGAGGACTAAGGGTTTTCCCTGACAGGATCCAGCCTTGCTTTGGTCTGATCTTTTCTATGCCCACATCTCTCCCTCCTGGCACTAGAATTTCCACTCTGTGCAATCGTAATTTTTTTTTCATTTTATAGGGAATTCCAATTAAGAAACTCGATTCTCGGAAGAGATTTTGGACTTTCAAACAGTGTTGGGATTTTTATAGACGATGAGGACTTTTGAAGCTCCAGTGAATGTATTTGTGATTTGAATATGAAATGCCTGCCGTAAGCTCACGTGTCTAAATGCTTTATTGCCCAGCTAGTGGTGCTGTTTGGAAGGCGGAGGAACCTTTGGGAGACAGAGCCACACTAGAGGAAGTGGGCCACTGGGAGCGGCCTTGAGGTTTTGTATCCTGGCCCCACTTCCTGTTTACTCTGTGATTAGCAGATGCAAGGAAGTCTGTCCACGTTGGTGACGGAAGTGTGAGATAGCCGGCCCTCTAGCCAGTCAGGAGGCCGAGACCTGGAAGTCAGGTTGGGCTATTACCCATCAGCCCCTGCTGTAAAGCCTTACTGCCAGATAGGGCCCGTGTCCTAAAGGTCCCACAACTTCTCATAACAGTATCATCGGATGGTGGTCAACTGTCCATATCCATGAGTCTGTGGACAGCGCTTCCCATTCGGTTTCCTGACATGTTTTGGTCAGTGGCTCCATTGCTCATCTGAACTTACATTAGTGCTACCAATGTTTAGTTCATTTTTTTACAAATCCGCTTACATGGCTAAATGGTAGTTACTAATTGCAATAAAAAAGGCTTAAAACATTATTTTACAAAAATCATGTAACGAGGCCAATTTCATGTCACTTCCTGGGATTCCAGAAGCTTCCTTTGTGTCGTTTCACGTAAGTGCTTTGGTAAGCGTTCCAACATGTAAGGAGAAAGAATTTCGTTTTCAGAGCGTCCAAACATTTAAGAGTTTTTTAATGTTACACAAGCACCTATGGTTTATATTCCTCGTTCTTACTGAACTTGTCAAAACTAAGCCCACTTGCAGTTACATTCAGAAAAGTAATTTGCTAGGTTCCTATTGGCTATATATTTGGGTATCTGTCTCTTCATTATTTAGTTCTCTATTGTCTTTGTTCTAAATGCCACTTTCCATCGACGTAAAAACTGTCTTTTATTCCTATAACTCTTCTGGCTTGAATTCTTCTCGGTGTCACATTAATACGAGCACTTCCTCTATTTTCTTTGAACATTTTTTATGCCATTTTAAGCTCGAGTGTCTCTTATGAACAGCGATTGGGGTTTGTTTTGTTTCTTGTCAAAGAGAGAGATGAAGAGGGAGGTAAGAGAGAGGGAAAAGGAAAGAGAGAGAATGAGGGAAGGGAGGAAGGAGGGAAGAGAAGCGGTACATTAGACTTTCTAGAGATTAACTCATTCCCTTCCAGTGATGAGCTGGTAGTTGTCACTTCCTTTTGCCCCTTCATTTGTCACCACGTGTTACAGTCTCTCTCACTTTTTCTCTACTGTGCTGCCATATTGATTAGCTTTCATTAGTTCTTATTTCTTTGCTGCTTTAGAAGTTATAAATTCCATTCTTATGAACTAATAATTGTCATTAAGTAGCATATGCCAAGCTATTTTTATGTTTTAATATCAAGACTGAAACAGTACTTAAACATTCTTAGTAACAAAAATAGAAAACTCATGTTTAGCTTTAGAAATACCATCTTGTTAATTTTGCTTAAAATCTGTGGAATTGCTAGATCTCAAAGTAATTCATTTCCGGGACTCAGTAAAGGAAAGGAATAAGGAGACCTGAGAGAAAAACTGAGGTTCTTTGAAAACATTGTAAAGCTGTCCATGAAGCATCTGGAGCAGAGAGACTGACTTGGACCAATCTAAAGGAGTAAAGCTTCAGGACTTCAATCTGATTTCATGTCGACATGGCTGGACATATTTTTTTTACCGAATTTGGATCTGCTTGGGTGGTCTTCCTTGTTTGCAGTGCTGGGGATCAGCCTCGCACACGTTCGTCAGCACTCATCAGTCACAGAGGTTGGCCTCATTTAAGATGGAGACCATGTGGTGGCTTCGCTAGACCTCAGTTTTACAGCACATCAACAAGTCAGGCTGGGGCTTGCGCTGCCCAGTGCCTGAAAAGATGTCCTCAGAGAAACCAGATCCATGGTGCAGAGCAAGGATTTCCCTATCGAGGTAAAAGCTCTATGAGCAACTCAGAACCTGTTGGAGAGCCAGTCAGAACCACTCCAAGCTTAAAGTCTGATTGACTGAGGAAGCATGTTTTCTGGTCCATCCTCATTCTGTCTGTGCCAAAGCTTTGGAAAATCCTAAGAATAATCATACACTTTTTACCCACAGGGTAAACTTTGAAATGTCCTCTCTTCTGAGGTGTTTGGTATATTTAGGAAGCATTATACTCGTAGAGAGTTTTGTTTAAATTCTGTGCACCAGGATTTTAGTTAGACATGGATTAGCTGTCCCAAGGAGCCCACCTTCTAATCAGAGAGTCACGGTCCTGGGCCATCTGTGGTATATTTAGGTATGCCACATATAGCTTGTTCTTTGTAGAACTATGCGGAACTTATATTCCACTTTCCCCCCTGGTTTTAACAATCTGTTTAATCAATTAGTAAGATCTGTGCTGAAACTATGATGCCATTGACTGTTCTCCTGTTTACTGAGAGGTTAGAAAATGATCTAAGAACATGGTTTTGGAGATGAACCAACACTTACCTCATCAGAAGCCCATGCCAGAAGAATCAGGAAACATCAATTAATTGTAGGTAGTGGGAACATATGAATTATGAGGAGATGGGATGGGTTTTCATAGACCATAAGGAAAATAAGTAGGTTGGAGTATCAGCCATAGTGAGTTTTTAGACAACATGGCATGTAGTATGTATCACAATTAATAGCAGAAGGGCATTGACAGTCCCATGCAACCAGGGTGTCTGAATTGCAGTAATTATCATATGATACAGTAGTTCCCAAATGGACAGCCACATTTGGAACTGATAATTTTCAATAAAAACAAACAGATAATAAGTGGATAATATTGAAAGCTCAGATGATGCTAGTCCCTGTTGCCTTTGCTACTTTTCTATTGCGTTATATAATATCACAGCCAACATAACTTAAAGAAGGAATTGTTGGGACTTACAAGTCTAGCAGAGTAAGAGCCTGTCACCTTTATGACAAGAAGATGTGGTGAGTAGGCTGGCATGGCACTGGAGCAGCAAACTGAGAGTTCACATCTTGAACCATAAACAGGAAGCAGAAAGGGAGAACAGGAAGTATTAGAGTCTTTAAACTCTCGACCACTCTTTTCCTCACTCAGTGAGATACTTCCTCCAGAAAGGCCATACTCCCAAAGCCCCGCAAATAGTGCCATCAACTGAGGACCAAAGTGTTCAAATAAATGAGCCCACAGGGGACTTTCTCATTCAAACCATCAGGCCCATAGAGATTGTTTCCCCCCATACCTGTAGCCATGATAAAGTGTAGTTTATAAATTACATCTAGTATGAGATTAAAGCACTAACAATGAAATAGAATAACTATCACGATATACTACATCCCTACCCAGAGATGGCACTACCCACAGTGGGCTGGGCCCTCTCATATCAATTGTCAACTAAAAAAATGCTCCATAGACTGGCCTACACTGATGGAGGTAATTCCTTATTCGGGGTTCCCTCTATATCCAGGGGACTCTAGTTTGTTAAGTTGATAAAAACCAAAAAACTAATCATAACAGCTTCCAACCTTTAAATCTGCAAACCATAATCTTCTTCTTGGCCCAGGCATGTTATACTAATAACTTACGTCTATCTGTGCAATCCAGAAGGATCAAAACCATGTTTGAACCAAGGGATTTTTAAGTCAGAGAACCCACACCTTGCTGAAAAATAGATGCCCCAAGCTGCTTTGGGTCAGTGTTTTATCACAACCAGAAAGAAAACGAATATAGAGGTTGAGAATCAATTGACTCAAATCAGCTTAAAGTAACAGAAGGAAAAATGGACGCTGCAAATATTTGGTGAGAAAAGAATATGGTGATCGCCACTAGTGAGGAACAATGAGGGACCAGTGAATCCATGTTTTGAAAGATGTTCAGATGGATGTAGGCCTCAAGTGGGGACGTGAGTTTGGACCTAGTGAGTTTCAGGTTCCTGTTCAAGAGGAAATGTTAAAGCAATTTGGGCTTCTGCATCTAAAGTTCAAGTCCGAAGATGAGGGGAAGCACGTGATTAGCAGTGAGGAATCAGAACATTCGTGTCCATCCTAGTAAGCAGGAACAAAATTCTCTCTGGTGATTTGATTGGGCTCTTTATCGCTCAGAATCCAGAGCTTGTCGCTCCTTCCCAGATTAGGTTCTCTGTTAATTTCTCTTCCATCCTGCTGGTGGGATTCAGAGGAGTTAGAAGGAGAATCGAGGAGGAGCATAGGTAGCTCACTCGCGAAAGTGACCCTGTCAAGACACCAGGACGAGACTGATCCTTTGCTTGTTTGCCCTTGTGAGCTGTTGAAGTAGAGGAAGCCTACCTGGAATCTGGGCTGCACAGATGGCCAAACCACCGTGTCTACCACTTGACTCTATTGGATTAACTAGAAGCGGTTAAATGAATGCTTCATCGTGTGTCTTTCCACATAAATATGTGTCCTCACCCACAGACAAATTTAGAAAACTGTGCGGTTTTAAGGAAAAAGGAGGCTGTTTGTCCAAAAAAATGTGTAATTTTCAAAACCCAGGTAGCAATCTCAGCTCTTGTAAAAAACCGCCCTGAACCATGCCATTTGGAAGCAATCTGTACCTACCATGACACACTGCAAACAGCCTGGGTTCCAGGACCGCGGAAGTCACAAGTCCTGCCGTGGCATTGGGAGCCAATGCACTTTAGAGTTGACTGTCCATAAGGATCCATGCCGGGGGCACACCATTCCACTGTTTTTTCTCCCTCTTCAAAGCTCCAAGCCACAAAATTCCCAGTCACCTAGCATCGTCCTTTCTCTGTAGGAGGTTGGAGAGCAGCTGTCAGTATTTGTGCTGAGCTTTGGTGGGGTAATATTGACATGTGAAGTGAATATTTCTCTGTAAGGAATAGCTGCCTCTAAGTCCACTTGTCTGGAAGCCAGGAAGTAACAATTCGGCGGGGTTGTTGCACAGGGGAGGGGGTAAGCAACAGAGAGTGTCTCTCGCTGATTTGCTCTAAAGGCATAGTGCATTATTTGATGCCCTCAGACTGAATTAGAAAAACATGGCACTTGTTTGATTTTCTTTCTATGGGATCTTTAGATGTTGAAGGTCTATACAGGTATATTTAACACAAAATTAATATGAATATGGATGTAGTAATAACCTAGTGCTTGGTTTTTAGATTTGTGTTTTTGACTGTGGGGGATACCTGTAGATACCAGGAAACTAGAAAGAGGCTGTTGGTAAGGAAGGGGAAGAAAGTTCTTTAGAAAGTGGGTAGTAGGCCACAGGGGACATGCAGAGGAAAAGGGAGGGGGTTTTAGGTGGTTAGATGGATGGATGGGTATAGTAGATGTGGGTGTAGGGGCAGGGATAATTATGACAAGGATGCTTACAAAAGCCATATGGAAACACACAGACACGCGCGCACGCGCGCGCGCGCGCACACACACACACACACACACACCCACCATATAAAAGAGTTTAATTGGAGTTTTCTTCACAGGGGAAATGCTTCTCCCAGAAACCAAAGGTTGCCAAATGGAAAGCCCAGTGCCAGCTGTGGGATCTTCCCCTGGATTTGTTGGCCAGGGCTATCCCAGGGACCCTTAAAAAATACAAGCAATTGCCATTACTCTTAGTTAACTAGTAGAACTCAGTGGTAAGACCCTTTTGCTGAAGCCCATACGTACACTTTAGTCATAGGATATGGAAACATTGAGGTACTGACCAGGCTGTTTCCTCCTTGATGGCTAGACTTACTGCCATAGGATGCTATGTGGGCTGATGGGGAGAAAGTCTTCAGTGGCCTTACCTAGCTGTGAAACGCATGAGCTGCAACAAGAACCAGCATGGTAGGAGGAAGCACATACCCTCATAGTCCTCTGAGGGGAGTCTACTATTATTTTGCTAAACAGCATTAAACTGCCTTCTGCATTCATATCTCTACACCCATGGAGTATGGCAGCTCTCAGAGTTCATTAGAAAGGTTTCTTTGGGCAGCAGATGTTCAGAACTAGTCAAAGAGCAGTGGCAGGGACTCCTCTGCCACACATGCGACATCTATGTTATACTCACCACCCCAAGGCTGGAAGAAGAGGTGGAAATATCGTAAGAAGCCAGAGCTGGTGGGGGATCAGAGTGAAATAGTGTCCTCTCGGTGTGACAGGATCACTGCAGTCATGGCCTTTACAAGGCCTGTATACGATCGAGTCAGACAACAGTTCATCATGGAGGGAGAACGCCTTGTGAGTTCCTGGCTTCCTGAGTTCCCATTCATAACTGAGGAGCTGTTGGTAAGTGGTGGCTTTGGAGGGAGGAGGAATCAGATTTTTTTAAGGGTGTGGTATGTGGACCAAACTCCTGTGGATGGGCCCACACCCATGAATATATGAGCAGCACAAATTGGACTTGGTGGGTTATTAAAAAAAATAGTGCACAAAGTTGGGAGGCAGTGGGGAGGAGGGAGGTGGATCTATGAGGAGCTAAGGGGAGGATCAAGTGGAGAATATAATCAAACATAATATATGCATATATGAAATCCAGACAAAATAATAAGCAAATTATGTTAAAAATACATAAGTAGACAAGTACAAGAACCATAAGTACATAGTTTATAGGAGGGTTAAATGGGTTTGGGAATGGATAAAGGAGGGAATGTGTGGAGGCACAACTAACACTAAAGCCTTTCTTAAAAGTGATATGGAAACCCACTAGTATAGAGTTCTTTTAAAATATGTAAAAACAGAATTACCATAGAGCAGGGGACACATCATTTCAACTAGAAATTATATGCCACTAAATAAGCTCCCAAGTGCCAGGAATTGGTTACATCTTTTTGAGTTGTTGGTCAGTGGCATCCCATAGACCTTCCAACCATTACAGGCTATTGCCAATGCTATTAGCTACCCTCCACAATTTGATGGTAAGACCGTATTGCTGAAGATACCACATATGCACCTTATCGAATATGAACAAAGCTAACTGGTACTCATCTGGAAGCTTCACCCCAACTAGTTAGTTTTCATATTGCCGGAAAGTACTGTACATGCTACTAGAGGAGAAAAGTTGTAATCAATATCACCCACCTACACACCCTACAAATTGCAATAATGATCTACCTGCAAGATGTGTCCACTGATGCAATAGTGGCACAATGTTATAGGAGCAACCAATTACTTTTGATTGGATTTAAGACCCTTTACATGACATAGTGCCCTACCTTTAAAGCCCTCTACCTGAGATAGTATCTTACCTGACTCTGGCAATAATGCAAAAAACCTGAGGCTAGGTAGGTGATGGACCCTTGGGGAAAATGTATTATTATTCTGTTAAATGAACATAGAAATAAAGTGAGACCTAGAGACATATGTTATACCCAATGCATCACTCAACTGTCATCACAGAAGCTTCTTGCAATAGATGCTAATTTACTGGTAAAAGTGCAGAGGATAAGGAGAATTTGGATTGCTCAGCCCTAAATGTGGTATCTGTGTTATACCACTCCTCTGAAGGCTCAGGAATCTTTTTAGGAGCGGGGGAGGGGGGAGAGAAACATTCTCAGAACCAGATGTGCTAAATGGCTTCAAGGAAGCAGTGTTTTCCAGACACAATAGGACAGATTACATAGGAATCCATAGAGACTATGGAAGTATGCATAAGACTGACACACGCTCAAGCCAGACAATGTCCTAGACTAGACAACAGGAAGTGGGCATAACGTCCCATCCCCAGTCAAGAAACTATTTGAAGCTGATTTGTTTTCTCCAATGGAATAACAGTGGGTATAGCAACCATACTCCAACACTGGCCCCATGCTTAGGAGTGTAATAGTCAGCCAACATAAATTTGGTGCTATGTTTTCTTTAATTATAAGAGAATGAACATGAATTTGGGGAAGAGATGGGTGAAGCTGGGATAGGGGAATGATTGTGATAAAATATATTATATAAAATTTTCAAATATAAATAAAAACATTATTTAAAGAGTGATTATTACTTAGATTAAGCAAGACCACAATGCTAACATTCTAGAATGAAGTCTTCAGTCCCTTTCCATAAGCAGGCCTAAGAGCTACTGCTAAGATACATTGATATTGACTGTGAAATATGTGTAAGATTTCTATTCTTCCTAACATAAGTTTATGTGATGTATTCAAGTTAATTCATTCATAGTTTTTGCTAGATCATTTTCCATTGTGTCAGTGCACCATCTTTTTTTTTATTGATCCTACTGTTGATAACTTTGTGATTATTTCCTGTATATTGTTATTTCCCTGTCTCGAAAAACCAATAAATAAATAAATAAATAAAGCTAGTATGAAGGGGTGTGTGTGTGTGTGTGTGTGTGTGTGTTTATATTTTTCTTGGACATGTACCTATGAGTGAGGTTGCTTGGTACAAGCTAAGTAGTTACCTTTTGTAGTAAATACAAGTCAATTTTCCAAAGTGGTTGTACCAATTTCCATTCTCATGAACACTATAAGAGAATTCAGATATGTAACACCAGCAGCAGCAATGCATGGGTATCCTGTAATGGAAAAGTTAAAAATGCTGCAGGATCCCTGGCGGCAGTAGGCAGCAGAAATGCTGTAGGTCCCCAAGCCATGATAGCAGGCCACGTGGTGGCAGGCTGCAGGCCCTGAGAGCAGCCAGTCCCAGGCAGAGAAGGCTGCTGGTCCTGGAGCAGTGGCTGGTCCCAGGCAGGGAGACACGCGGCAGGCGGGCAAGAGACAGAGACATGGATAGGCACGCCATGCAGAGTAAAGATGAACATTTATTAGGTGGGTTATCAAGAAGGAAAAAAGGGAGAAGTGGGGGGGAGAGAGGGGGGGAGAGACAAGAGAGAGACAGAAGTGGGGGAAGGGGAGAAGTGGGGAGAGAGGCAGAAGCTGCCTCTCCAAGAGGAAGACAGAAAAGATAGAGCTCAGGCCAGAAGCTGAAGATCAGCCTTCCTCAGTGGATGGGGGAGGAAGTAGGTGTGGCTTGTCTCTTAAAGAGACAGAACAATCATTACATATCCAATTTTCCTTTATTCTCCCTCCTTCTTCTCACCTCTCTTTGTCTTTCTTCAGTTTTGAGACAGGGTCTTCCTATGTAGCCAAGGCAGGTTTTGGTCTTACAATCTTATTGTCTTCCTGGGGTTTGGATTATAGGCATTCTTCATCATGCCTGGCAAAGTGTTCTTAATACTAGCTACTCAACTGAGTATGCAATTACATCTCATTTTGGTTTAAAATTTCATTTGTTTGATAATCAATAAAAGTTAAGAAAATATTCACATAGGTTTATCGGCCTCTTGGTATTCTATCATATGGATTTCTTATAAATGTTTTTAAAATTTTTATTTTTTTCACCAATTTGAACTCAAAATTTATAACCCATTTTCTTCCTTGGTAATGGATGCTTTTGAGTGTCTGTGTTTAATAAATTAATGCATATTCCAGGTTATTGAGGCATACTATTGTTATCTCCTATAAGCTTTTCTTTTCCTTTTTACATATGTCCTGAGCTATCATTTTTCTTACTCTTCTTCCCTTTCTCTTCTCTTCCTCCCTCTCATTCCCTTCTTCCCTCTTCTCCTCCCCCTACACTCCTGCCCTCTTTCTCTTCTTCTTTTTGAGACAGGGTCTCACTATGCGGCCTGGAACTTACTATGTAGACTCTTTTTTACTATGGCCAGGACTCTTTTTTAAGAACATACTTTACACTTCCTTGTTGTCCATTAGTTTTTCTTTGTCATGTTTCCAGGGTCTATAATGCAGCTTTGCTCCTGTCTTTACATATACTTACTCCATTGTTCTGTTCCATTTCCCAGCAACACCCTAATTTCTTAATAAACAAATGAATGAAACCTCGATCATTGGGAGGTTAAGCCCCCTACACTCTGCTATTTGTGAGTATTGTTTTGACTGCACTTGGCATCCAGTTTTGAATTATATTGTCAATATAATTCTGCAAGAACTTCTCTTGGAAAATTTTTAATGAACCTTTACAATATTAATTTTTTTTTCTCACAGGAAAGTCACAAAGCGTACTCATGTGTCTCTTCATCTGGTTTCTCCCACAGCTCACTTCTCCTGTCCCTCTGGTGCATTCATCAAATCTAAGAAGTGGATGGTGACACACTACTATTAGCCCACGCCGGACTTGATTTGGTTTACCAGGGTTTCCATCAGTGTCCCCTTTCTTGCCAGAATGCAGCCACACACCACATTCAGTTGTCATCTCTCCCCAGTCTCCTGGGGTCTGTGGCAGTTTCTCATCTGTCTTTGGTTTTATTTATGACTTTGGCAGTCTTAAGTAGTGGCCAGTCATCCCAGAGAGAGAGAGAACAGCCCTAGCCTGAGGATTTTCTGGCTTTTATCTTGTCATTTGCTAGGACTACAGCAATGGGATTGGAGTGTCTTTCTCATCACGTTGTACCAGAGTTAGGATACTTGCGTAAAATTGCCAGTGCTGTTAACCTTCTTAACTTGGTTGAAGGAATATTTGACAGGCCTTTCCATTGGGAAGCCATTTCTCTTTCCCTGCTTAAGTCCTGCCCACTCTAACAAGGGAGTGGTAGGTACTGAGCCCTGCTGACTGTGGAATATAGCTTTGTATATTACTTGACATTCCGTGAAAAAGAGCCAATTAAATCGACATTTGTTTGTATCCATGTAGACTCATACTTAGTTAAATATGTATATATTTATACTTTGGTAACAGTTTGATATGTCTTCAGTATTTAAGGCCCTTGCTTTAACCACAGAAACAATTTTCATTGGCATCCTTGACCACGCCTAGACTTTTGCTGGCAGTAGCACTCACTCCACTAGTGTTGTACATTCTGTGCTCCAGTCTTAACCAGTTTTTTTTTTTTTTTTTTTTTTGTAAGCCTTTCCTGTTACTGAAGGATCGTGTTGGAACCTGAGTTCTAGCAAGGCAGTGGGTGTGCTTACTGCTTCAGGGTTTTAAGGCCTACTAGTGGGTGGAACGGGGAGATGCAGATCTATACCTATCGTATATGAATGTGCATATAAGCATATGTATGCAAATACGATACGTGTTTGTATGTCTATATTGAATTCTACCATTTCGGGAGTCACTTCTATATTTATCCATAGGTGTATATGTATAGATTATACATCTTAAGCTATATAGTTTATAGTGGAATTCTAGGATTTCTTTCTTACTTGTCAGTGTTTTTTGATATTAAAAAACATGATGCCTATCACTAACTACTTATGTGTTTGTTTAGTATGATATCCAAGTCTAAGCAGTTTCAGAACTTTTGACCCATATTTCTTGAAAAAGGTATTTATTCACCAACACAGGATATTTATATAATTCCCTGTCTTGTCTACAGGACTGTTCTCCCTCTTGTCCACAGAGCTGTGTTCCTTCCT
>JAQHUG010000053.1:4935018-4952857 GCA_028555095.1 Dicrostonyx torquatus | reverse complement strand
TGAAAGGTGTAAGAGTTGTTTTGATTTGCATTTCTCTGATGGCTAAGGAACATTTCCTTAAGTGTCTTTCAGCCATTTTGGATTCATCTGTTGAGAGTTCTTTGTTTTAGGTCTGTGTCCCATTTTTTATTGGATTATTTGTTCTTTTGATGATGAATTTCTTGAGTTCTTTGTATATTTTGGAGATCAGCCTTCTGTCTGATGTGGGGTTGGTGAAGATCTTTTCCCATTTGATAGGCTATTGTTTTGTTGACCATGTCCTTTGCTTTAGAGAAGCTTTTCAGTTTCAGGAGGTCCCATTTATTAATTGTTTTTTTTTAGTGTCTGTGCTGCTGAGGTTATATTTAGGAAGTGGTCTCCTGTCTGTTCAAGTGTATTTCCCACTTTTTCTTCTATGAGGTTCAGTGTGTTTGGTTTTATGTTGAGGTCTTTGATCCATTTGGACTTGAGTTTTATGCATTTTGAAAGAACAATACTCAACTTCATATGGAAAAGCAAAAAATCCAGAATAGTTAAAACAGTTCTTTACAATAAAGTAACTTGAAGACATCACAATCGCTGACTTCAAACTCTGCTACTGAGCCATAGCACTGATAACAGCTTGGTATTGTCATAAAAACAGACAGGAGGATCAATGGAATTGAAGACCCAGATATCAATTCACATACCTATAAACACCTGATTCTTGACAAAGAAGCAAAAAAATATAAAATGGAAAAAAGAAAGCATATTTAAAACAAATGGTGCTGGCATAACTGGATACCAACATGTAGAGGAATGAAAATAGAACCATATTTATCGCCATGCACAAAACTTTTTTTTTTTGTGGCTCCCATCAAAATTCTGTTAGGAGTGGTGTAAGACCATATCCTACATCTTGCTGTAGACTTCTCACTTGTCTTATTCAGAGGGTTTGTTATCAGCTATCATTTCTTTTTTTGTTTTTTTTCTCGAGACAAGATTTCTCTGTAGCTTTTTTGGTGCCTGTCCTGGAACTAGCTCTTGTAGACCAAGCTGGCCTTGAACTCACAGAGATCCGCCTGCCTCTGCCTCCCAAGTGCTGGAATTAAAGGTGTGCGCCACCACTACCCAGCCTATCATTTCTTTTTCTCCTACAGTTATTAGCTAACTCCCTGTGAGTGTGTTCATCTTCTCATTCAGTGCTGCAGAGCATAGCAAATGGAAAAGGCTAGGACTTAGTGCTCCATTCCTGCCAAGTGTCTTATAAAGGAAGAAGATGTTTCCAAATAAGTTCCACCTACTCTAAACACAGATCTTAGCAGTAACTATGGTAAGCATGGCATGTTTACCTAGATTTCCTATATCCAGTTCAGTAGAAAATGTCACAAGAAGGTCTACACTTGCTTTCAGAAATATGAAGCCACCTCATAACCAGAAAGAGCTGCACATGTAGATACAAAATGGGGAGGCAGCAGTGGTGGGCAGGAGTGAGTACAGGAGGTAAGTGTTGGTGCAAGAGTACATCTGTCACAAAAGGTGAAAATAGGCGTGCTGGCATTTTAGAAATCAGGAAACAGGGATCAAAGCGTTTTATGTGAAGGAGGAACCTAACTCGCAAAGAACTAAAAGTAGAGCCAGTGAGTAGTGATCTCAGGGGAAGGCCCTAGCGTGTGGCCGGGGGACTCTGGATTGTGTCAGTGTTTCACATCTGCTCCGAAGGACTTAAAGATAATTGATAACCAGATGAATGGACACACAATAAAAGTAGAAAATATAAATAAAAGAAACCAAATGTTAGGATTGTTTATCTAGACTGAAATATGTCATGGATCTTTGGGGGGGATGTGGGTAAGTGCAGCAAAATATTCGCTCTAATTGAAGTATGGGTCCGGTGTTCAGAACGGCTGTTCGCACTGTATGGATGGTCAGCTAGAGGTATAGACTTTGTTTCTGGTTAGTTTTGGCATGTGATGTTTTTATTCACAAGATTTTTATAATAAAATTCATAACTTTAAAAGTCTCTAAAGCTGAACACTTGAAAATGAGTATAGCCATAACTACTTGGGTGTATATATAGTAACAACTCCGTGGCTGCATACAAAGCTGAGCTAGGCAATCTTGGTTATGCATGATCTGCCTGCCTGTCACTGGCCATTTGGTTTCTTTGCCCAATCTAGTGTTCTCTCTACATTCATCCTGTTACTGACATTTATTTTCTTATGCAGAGACCGCAGATTCCAACCACTGCCTTGTGGCTGTGTATTCGTGGCCACTATGATCTTCTTTGAAGTGTTCAGGTCTGGTGGTTTGCTCTTCAACAAATCCTTTCTTCCAGATTTTTTATTCCTAAAAACCTTAATTAAACTTTTTATTCTTTGAATTGGACTTACATCTCACTCAACAAGAGGGAAATCATGCCTAATACTGGAAACCCAGCTAACTACCCAGGGTTAGCAAAGCCTTGTGCACCATGGGCATGTGAGCCACAAAGTTCAGAAAAGGCCTTGGATCACCTGAAACTGGAATTCTAGATGCTTTCACATCTCCTGTAGGTGCTGGGGAAAAACCTTGGTCCTCTGTAAGAGCAGGAAGTGCTCTTACCTGCCGAACAGTCTCTCCAGTCTTGGGTCTTATTTTTAAGTTCAGTCAGTGAGTCTTGTATTTGAGTTTAGAATTAAGAACATAAACATCCAGAACTGTTATTTAAAGGTGTCTATTTCTTTCTGTCATTTTGTTGTTTTTGTGACATGGAGAACTTTTCCTAATTCTCATCTGCTTATTTCTTTTACTAGCATGGTTTATCATTTCCTGTGGCTTCATGGATGTTTATTTTAATCTTCTGTGTACAGTATTTCTTCCAGTTTCCCTTGTGCAGCTGGATTAATGGTCGTGAATTCATTTCTCTTATATTTATCCTGGGAAATCTTTATTTCTGTCTCAGTTTTGTAGGATAGCTATGGGATGTGGTAGTCTGGTTGTCTGACATTGCTTTTTACAGTCTGGATTTCAGAGTTTCTGTTGTGAGATTTGTTGTCATTCTCACTGGTTTGCACACACGACTTGGTGATTCTCTTTTTCAGCTTTCAGTAGAACTGTTTTATTGTGTATATTTAGAGTCCTAACTATAATATGATACAAGGGAATCTTGTCATTTGCCATGTGTACATATAGTGAATCCAGTTTTGATTCTGAATAATGTATTACTTTAATTTATTTACAAAATTCCTTTCCCTACTTACACTGTGTGCAAATATATAGATGACTAGCCTGGCAAGATTTGTTCATTGGATCAGCAGTGGCACGAATGGTGTGGGAGTAATCAACAGCGTTCTGGTTGGATTTAAGGCTCATTTCACAGAAGGAAATAAATGCATGCCCAATACTGTAAACCTGACCAAGAACCCATTGACTGGAGCGGTCACAAGTCCTGTTACTATTATTCTACTAAGTGGACATAGTATCAAATTGCCTCCTAAATACTCATCCTTAGATACATAGACTAGAGCAACTCTTAGCAGTCATCAGAGAAGCTTCTTTATATGGTGGGTGGTGGATAATATAGAGATTCACAATCGGTCAAAGTGTGCAGCCCTAAATAGAACATCTGTATCACACCCCTCTCCTGCACAAGATTCAGGAAACATTGCGGAAGAAGTGCGGAAAAGGCATAAGAGCTAACGGTTGGGAAAGAGTCCTTTGAGATGGTTTCTTCTGGGTATGGCAGGGCTGTTTGACTCACGGACTCACAGCAGCTGTAGATGCCAGCACAGAACCAAAGTTGTCAACATAACAGCTTGGAGAGGAAGGGACTCACGAGCCTCCCTTGCCAGACTAGGGGCTATTGGTGGTGGATGGCTGCTGGGGGAGGGAACGCCAGCTTTCTGCAGTATTGACCCATAGTAGGTTGCTTCAGTGGGTGACCCTACACTCATGTGGGTATGATAGAATTCAGCATGTATGTAGGGAGACGGGGCAAGAAAAGATGAAGTTGGGAGGGGGATACGCATGCGTGGGGAGTCAGGGAGGAGTCAGAATGGAGACGGGGCAAGAAAAGATGAAGTTGGGAGGGGGATACGCATGCGTGGGGAGTCAGGGAGGAGTCAGAATGGTTGGGAGGGGGATATGCATGTGTGGGGAATCAGGGAGGAGTCAGAATGGGAATAATGAGGTGAACAGAACACATTGTGTTCAGGTACGAAATTGCCAAAGAATAAATTTAAAATTAAATTATAAATATTATGTAATTTTACATAATTATAATGTAATTATAATCAAAATTTGAAAATATTAATGAAGACATCTGTAAGTGTAGAGAAACTGTAATTTAAAATCTCCTCAGGAGCTGCTACAATGGCTCAGTGGATAAAAGCCCCACCTTGAAAACCTGGTAACCTGAGTTTGATCCCTGGATTCCAGAGACAGGGAGGAAAACAGACTCCTGACAGTTGTCCTCTGACTTCTACTTTCTCTCTCTGTCTCTCTGTCTGTCCGTCTCTCTCTCATACACACACACAGAAATAGAAAGGTGCTAACCCACTGTAAGTACTTCACTGTCACACTGCATTGGAAGGGTGTGGTGTGCAATGAGTCAATAAATAGGTTTAAAATTAGGTAGCTTCTTTCTGTTCAATGGAGAGAGATCTGGAGCAAGGAAGTTAATTCTGTAAGTGCCTTGGCCTTTGATTGATGACCCAGTGAATCCATTTATCATCAGCCAATAGCTTGACATGTGAGATAAACGTGATGCAGTCTCACGGAGATGCTTCAGCCTCTCCCGCTTTGCTGGGAATTCTTTACTTAGTTCACAATTCTGTGGTAAAGCTTCCACTGAACAATGGTGCTGGGCGAGGAGTGAAGAAAAATCGGAATGGTGGGAGAGACACATAGAGAGCAGAGCGTGCGATGGCCTGAGGGCCAGCCGAAAGACTGGAGATAGACAGGGAAGGAAGGAGGGGAATTTGCATGGAGACAATGGGCAGTGCTGGAATGCATTTTTATTTTCAAACCAAGTTTGCTGGAGAAAACAGGAAGTCACTTACTTTACTTAGGGAAGAGAAGAGGAGAGGAGAAGAAGGGAGGGAAGGGGAGAAGAAGGGAAAGGAAAAGAGGAAAGAGGAGAAGAGAGGAGGGGAGAAGAGAGGAGGGCAACACCAGGAGAATCTTGAATCTGGAAGTCTGCCAGAAAGAAGTTATTTAAACCGCTAGAGAGCTCTCGCAGAAGACCCAGGTTCAGTTCCCAGCACCACATGGTGGCTTGCACCTATCTATCTGTAACTCCTGTTTCAGAGGAACTAATGCCCCTTCTGGAATCTGTGGGCCTGGCACACAAATGCATGTGGGCAAACATTCATACACATTTTTTAAAAAGTAATTTAAGCAGGCAAAGACAGTTTTCTGAGGAGTTCAGTGCAAAAGTTAGCACCTAAAGCTTGGGATTCAACACAGCCCCATTCGTTGTGCTACATGACATGAGCAACCTGAGCCACACGCTATGTGACAGTCATTCTGTGTTTATGATCATTTTAAAGCATGCTCACTTGTCTTCTATTGGTAGGATGGATAACAAGATATGTGCAGTCATTGCACATGCAAATAAGTTGTTATAGCTTCCCACATGTAGAATGGCAGAGTCCAAAAGTAGTAATCCGCTTAATTATATTGTGAAAGAGTGACTCAGAAACTCTCTCCCACCTTTGGACCACAGAGACCCAGACTATTCTTCATTCTGAACCAATTTTCTCTCAATTACATCTATCCATTGTAGCCGGGTTCTTTAGGATGAGAGAAAATAGGCCTTGCCCATCTGGGACACTTGAAGATTGCCGTGCCATCCTGAGTCTCATTTAGTCTTCATAATAAGACCCAGTCCCTTCTCCTCTAGATCCAGATTGTCTCTCTAGACAGAGAGCCTATCGCTAAGGTCTGTCTTGAGAATAGAGATTCAAAAAGGTTAAAAATGTGCTTCTGACCACTAAATCACTTATGATTTTTTCAGTATCTGTTCTGTGTCTTTACAGCTAACAAATATGACAGGTTAATAGCCTTGAAAGGAGATTTTGAAGAGGCAGAAAACAAATGAAATGGACTATTGAGTTCCAAGGAGCAGGAAGCAAATTTGGCGTTAGGCTATATTGTCCAGGAATATCCAGCCCACAAGAAAAGACAGATACAATTACATTTTCATTTAAAACACCATTCTAGTTCACATCTGTTAAAATGTGTTCTGGGAATGACCCTACTGAAAAACGCTTTGTGTAACTGACTGAGTTATATATGTGCTCCATCACCCTTTTGAAGATAGAATCATTTCCATGTAAAATATTCTGTTCAATCTTCTAATAAACCCCTAACCACAGCTTCAGCTAAACAAACTATTTTTCCATATGGCAAATTTTGTGTACAACAAACTTCTGTATATGGTAATTCATCAATTCTGTAGGGAACACACTTTGGAAAACATTTCCTAAAATGTTGAACCGTGGAGTTGTCTGGCTTTTTAGTTCCACATATTTCTGCATGGTGTAGCCATTTTCATGAAAAAAAAAAAACCAAATGGTTCTTCTGGGAGCTGTGTGTGGTGTCCAGTTTGACTCTGTGTCTATGAGGATTTATAATAAAGGCAGCCGAGCAGGTTTATGGAGCAGAGGAAGCTAGCAGGTGCTCTGGGGGGTCCTGATGAGAAGTCATGATTTGAGCAGGTTACCATAAAACCAAGGAGACGGAAAAGAATTGTCTCTCTTTAGTTAGGCTCGTCATTGTCAGACAGACATCCATCATGAATATATTCCAATTAAGGTCCGGTCTTTACAGATCACCAACTGGAAGGTAATACCCACGGAGGCAGAATCGTTATGCCAGAACTTGGGATTTAACTGCAGAGACAACCTATGCACCAATAATCAGATAATAATTGAAGACAGGATGTAATTAGTTGTCGAGAGGCTCTGGCTATAAATACTCTGGGATGAGAGAAAAAAGCGTCCTCTGAATGGAGCTACAGAATGACTGCTATTCTGAGCATTCTTCACAAAGGGGAGCTTTAAGTTGTCTTCATTACCACGTGGCAAGACAGCGGCGGTCTCATGGGGCTTTGTGCCTAACAGGCTTATTTATTGTTGCATTCAGACGAATGTTCTTGGCCAGCCTCGAATGAGAAGAGAATGTGTTCTGACATACGCATACCAGCGCTGCTGGTGGGGTATCTTCATGATGGCGCGCGCTATCACAGTTCTCGGTTACCAGAAGGCTTTATGTCACGTGTCGATAAATGACATAATTGGTTTGCAGCTCAGTGAGAGGTTTTGAAATGCCTTTGAAATGTCATCAGAAAGCAGTTGGGGGACTAGCGGAGTTATGACAAGAGCTAGGAGGGTGGACTCTAACACAGTGATTCTTTGCAAGGACTAGAAATGAAAGAGTTAATAGGGAATGCGGATTTAACTAATAGAAGACCATAGAATACAGACTGTCTGGAAGTAGGTCTACAGGGTAAGTGAAATGGCAGAGATTAACATATGGGAACCAGACAGCAAGCTAGAGGATCAGAAGGGAGAAAGAGCCACGTGAAGATAAATGTAGCTGCAGATAAGGAGGGTGGAAAGGCTGCATGGGGTTTTTGCTTCCAGCCTTGGAAAATCCAAGGAAGCAGCTGAAAATAAGAAGTCGTCCCATCCTCGGAAGGGTTATGTAATTTGAAGGTGCTAAAGTTGGCCTGTGTGAAACACTGGCATCCTTCTCCATGTTATTTTTAAACCTGTTTTCATTCATTAAGCGCAATTGAGCTATCAAGTCCTGTGTAAACCAGGCAGAGCATAACCACCCCCACACCCGAAGCGCAGTGTATGCACGACAGTTCTGCACTTGGAGACACTGTTCCACACAGTAGGGTGCGTTTCATGCATTTTCCATATGGGAGCAATGCATCTTACGAGGAGCACAGTAAGCATTTGGAAAGGCATGCTTTCTCCAGAGGCTGGGAAGAGCCATGGTGTGTGTGTGTGTGTGTGTGTGTGTGTGTGTGTGTGTGTGTGTTTTGTGTGAGTGTGTGTATGTATATGTTTGTGTGTGAGTGTGTGATCGGTGCTGCTCTCTGATGAGATCTGGGAGTTCTGAAACTTGACAAGCTTGGAAAAAAAAAAACAAGCAAAAATACCCAAAAGACTATTGTAGGTAGGATTTTCAAGGCACGAGCCTTCTTTTTGAAGCTGACATTCTGGCAAGGGAAAATGAAAATGTGCACAATTTACACTTGTATCCTCTACTCTCCCTCACAGCAATTTATTTGCTTGTTCTAACTGATGCTTTTAATATCTACTAGAGAGTTGGCGGTAGGAGAGGAAGAGCGTGGTTAGCAGACAAGTGTTGCCATCACTGATCTATGCAGTGATGATCTATATCCTATGCAGTCTTTGCCTATTTTATATTATTAGCTGTATTTCTACTAATTGATGCCTTTTCCATCTCAACTCATGCTAATTCCCTGAATTAAGGTTCTATTTAAATGTTGTCAAGCTCAATCAGTAGCCTCCTTTGAGTGATATTAGGGTAAATGGATAATGATTTGTTGGTGATTGACATGATGTGTCATTGAAAACTACAGATGCTGCTTCAAAATGTCGTTGTTGGGAATGCTAAGGAGCCTCCGAAGTGGGGGAAGAATGCCTAGCGGAGGTGAACTGGTCTTTGTGCTGCTGTGGGTCTGGGATGCAGGAGGAACAGGATGCTCGAGCCGAGTCAGCTCCTGCTGACCACAATGCTGGATACAAAGAACATTTGTATTCACTGAGGGATGACCACTGGAGCTGTAAGTGCAAACATATAGCCAGAGAATCTCATTGACACAATCCAGTTCCATTCCAAATGAAGGAAGAGAGTCCTTGGTAGAGTTGGAGTCTGACCTGTTCCCCAAATGCCCATGTGTTGAATTTTAGTCCCTAGCTTTACCGATTGTGATGTGGTAGATGTTTCAAGACATGGAGCCTGAGGGCACATTGGCTACTGTGGACCCTTCCTCTTTTTCTGTTTGCTTCACAGATGTGAGCTAATAGTTGTTCAACCGTGTACTGCCCACAGTGATGAGATAACTGTCCTGGACTTCAGGAGAGCCGTGGAATGAAGCCTCTGAAACCCTGTACCAAATCAACCTTTTTTTTTTTTTTTTCTGAAGCAGTTATCTCAGGAGTAGAAAACTGAATAACACAATTTTTCACATCCATCATCTTTTATTCAATAGGTAATATTCAGAATATGTGAAATCTCTTCTCTATGTAAAGTTTCCAATCACCATAGAAAAAATGGGATGGGTCATCCCTAAGAAGGAGAGAAACAAGTTGGGGCACAGGGACATTGGGAAACATGAGTAAAAATAAAAGCCACCTAAACTGTGCATTTTGAGAGGAATTACATATTTCCTGAATTGGGTGGCCATGTGAGAAGTTATGCTAGGGCTTACTTTTCTTGCCAGTACAAAGCCATTTTCTCAGGGAAGGCTCACCACACTCATTTCCACAGCCATCCCTGTGCTCTGCGTGGGGAGGCACTGGACATGGAACAGTGAGAACTGCGTGTTGAAACGTTGACTGGGACAGAAGCTCTGGCATGTAACAAAGCAACTGTAACTGCAGCCTTGCCATTCCAGGTGGGACCTGTGTGGAGCCCCGAAAGGAAGTTTCAGGTGACAAGTCTGCAGGGCTGGCTAGAAGGACGACTTGCTGGTGTCTGAGCGTCTGCAGCCAGTTACATCTTCCTCCCTTATATAAGGTTATGTGAGCAAGTGACTTGGATTGCTATCATAATCCAAAGAACCCTGTACAACCCAGAGCCTGATGGAGCGTGGACACATGCTCGAAAGAGTATGGATAGAGACCAAGAGTCATGGAAGGGTGGAAGGGGTCTTGCTTTAGTCAGAAAGCGTAGTTTATTTGTATTTAAACCATACACAGGCACAGCCATTTCCTTCATACATTTTAACTTGTTTCTATGATCCTTTGTGTTTCAAGTTTTTCATCTTCCTGTCCTTTGCCCAGATTTTAGTGGAGTGATTTATTTTTTTTATCATTTTCTATTTTTCTCTCTCCCAAAACTTTCTGTTAACTTTGTGGTTACTATTCCAGTTTTTAATACTGAGTTAAATAAAAACGTACCGGTGTCTCTCTCCCTCTTCTGACCGGTGCAGATACTATTATTTCCCTCATCAAGTCAGCCCTCTCATAGCCAACATGGAGTGCTGTTTTTACTCCACGTCTCACTATTCATTCTGACTAATACTGTTCTTGCAGTCTCTGCGTGTTTCCTAAAAGGTTTGTACTTCACAATTTGCCTTGAATGGATCATTTACTTTGGGATTTATTTTCTAAAAATTTAAAGTCTATGCATTTTTGTAAGTTCTGTCTGCTATCTGGTATCGCAAAACCTCCCACTCATTAGGAGAATCTTTACATTGACCTCTGATTTGAAGGACAGTTGTGTTTGTGCAGGCATCAGTGATGCTGGCCGTACCAGACGTTGTCTTTCCACCTTATCCGCGCTAGCATCGGTAATGCTGGTGGTACTGGATGCTGTCTTTCTACTTAGTCCAGACTAACCTCTACCTTCTCTGCCCACTCACTCATCACGAGCCTCTCTGAGTTCTAGTGTGTTGATCAATGGGAGGGAGACTGACAGGAACCAGATGGAGCAAGGAGAAAAGTGGCAAAGTGTGCCTTTCTTTCACTCTCTCTGAAGGACAGGTGGCCTTCAGAGCCAGCTGGCCACAGAGCCGCCACTGGTGGTCTTTCTCCTCAACTGTCTACAGTGTTTAACCATTCTCTCTTGTTTCCTCCGGAGTAGAAGTCACATTATTTGTGGTGGTTCCCCATTCTTGCTGTTTTGGAGTCCTGTACTTACTCTGGTAGCTAGACTTTTTATTGAATTTACCTTTGTTGTGAAGGTTAAGGACTTACCCTTTATTTCTGATGGTTAGAATCCTTATTTTCCTCTCACCATTGAAAAACCTATGTTTGTTATCATCTGGCTTCAATTACTTTTGGTAAGAAGCAGGCCAGTCATATAATAACTGTTTCTCTTTTGGATTGCCAGTCTTTTCTCTCTGGTTGCTATTAAGATATTTTTGTATGTGTCATTGGTCTTTGGAATTTTGTCATCATGTATGTAAGTGGCAGACTGGATTTATATATGCCCCTTGACATTGTTATTAAATTGCAGAATTCATATCTTTTATCTGATGACAATATCTTCTGAGTCTCGATCTTAAATTTCTCAAGTCTTGTCTTTTGCTTCTGATTTCTGCACGTGACCATATAGGCGTTCGTGCTCCATCCTGTCACTCTCCACCTTATTCCTTTGAAACAAGGACTTTCACTGAACTTGACCCTAGGCTGGCAGCCAGCAAACACTGTCATCTTCCTGCCTCTGCCCACCCAAAGCACTGAGGTTACAAGCTTGAGCACAAGTCTAGCATTTCACAATGGTGCTGAGACCCGAACCCATGCTTGTGTGGCAAGGGAATCCATCTCTCCAGCCCCTAAGCTAGCATGAAGGACAAGATGGAAAAATCCTACATGCATCTGAAGAGAGCCATCTGCATGAAAGGGAAGTCATATCTGAAGGGGTTCAGATTTAGGAGCTTTGCAAGCTGACAAAAGACAAGACATGTGTGTATTCTCTCTCTCCCTCTCTCTCTCACACGTATGCAGAGAGAGACAGGGGAGGGGAAGAAAAAGAGAGGAAGAGAGAGAGGAAGGAGGAGGAGGACAAAAGGGTAGTTAGAAATCAATAAAGAATAATGGACAATAAAAAACAAGTTAAGATTTTAGAAGTGGCTTATGGTCAATGCTGCTGACATGCTAGTGAGGAAAAGAGGTCAGAACATGATGGTTGTCACGAGAGAAGGTAAACACATACAATAATTTAAAAAGAAGGGGAAAGTAGAAGCCACCTGCCTCAAAGCATCCCAGAAGGCTGTCCCAGACAAACACACTGGAGCACGTCTCCAGGAAAGGAAGAACAAGCTTGTTCCTGTACTGAGTCTCAAAGCTAAGTCTCATCATGACCTCAGTGTTCATTGTGGGGGAGGACTGGTCAGTTTCTTACATGTGTCTCAGAACCTACCGTGGGGTAGTGAGAGGCTCTTCATGCCACTCACCACCTTGAAGACTAGCCAAAGTCAACAGTGATGGTGGGAAGGAGTAGAACGGGCTAGATTTTCATTTGCCTCATCCTGGTCAGGGCCCATAACAGGCAGTCTTGCAGCAGTCAGGAAGGATGGAGACCTCACACCACACAAAAGAAGACCCCCCTAGCATTATAAGAGCTAACTCAGTAAGTCAGCGTTTAAGCCTTACCAAATGATGTAAGGCCCCAGTTATTGGTGAAGATACTTTTGGGCAGTTTGAAAAAGAACTGCCCAAATCTTCCTTCATTGCGCCTGCTACATATTGAGGATTGTGTGACCCACAGAGTAACACTGGTTCTACCTCTTCCCTGTAGAGCTTCTCAGTGAACAGTAAGAGCTAGTTCATTGGTAGAGGCTCTGCTATTCCTTCTCTCAGCAAAGACTGTTTCCTCTGTGTTACAGTTCTGTATTTGGCGAGAAGATGGGAGGGTTGGAATGAACAGTACTGGCTACTAAAAGCAAACACAGTAAGTCCCACAATGATTTGCCTCTTTTTCAGCTTGGCACATGGTGCCAGGAGCTGGAACAGAGGCTCATTTGTAATAGGCTGTGGTTGGGAGGAGGGCATTGGTGCCTCTGGAGAAGCTCTGTGTCTCTCCCCCACCCCTTCCATGCACAGCCATGAGCCTCAGTTTTGTTTTTCATATTTCATACTCTGCCTGTGCTGAACTCGCCGCAGAAATAGATCTGTACTGACACTCCTACTCGCAAGCTGCTGGTGCCGCAGCCATGGGTTTGGACATTTCTTGAGCCAACCCAGAAACTAGGAAGCTGCAGAAGAATTAAAGCGGTAGCTGTGTGAACCAGCCCACTTCCTGGTTGGAAAAGCTGCATCATTTATTATTTCCATCTCTGACACTGCTATAAATCTTTAACGTCAATGCACTGCCTGTCACACACAGTGATTACCTGCATGAGTCCGGGCTTCCTAAAAAAGGAACCTTTTATATGACACAGGCATATTTTTCTTTTTGGTTAAGTGAAAGGCTGGGACGAGTCTCCTGTGGGTGAGTTGGCTGTGGAAGACAGATTGATGGAATTGGGTCACAGCCATCCATCCGGGTGGGAGGTCAGCATCCAAGATGTCTAACAGGAAGTGTTAGGAGGTTCTGGTTGAGAATGGGGCTGGGGATCAAGGATGGAAGACTGAAGAGATAGCCTAAAGTGTTAGGGAGACCTGGCAAGGGGGCTTCTCTTTGGGCCTGAAGATTGCAGTCACCCGTCAGTGAGAGAAGGAAAGTAGGTTGAGGTGGCAGGGGAACGTAGGTGGTGAGACATGAGATTTTGTCCCTGGAGACAAATAACGTTAGCTAACACTTGTGAGCAGCTCTGAGGAGGCAGGCAGTTGGCTAGAAGAGTTCTCTGTATCGGCTCCAGGTTTGTCACTCTGCACTTCTGTTCACTTATTACTCTTGTGTTTCTCATCCAACTTGAGGTCCTTGAAGGAAGGGGCTTGGTGGAGCCACCATCAGCAGGAATCCGGTGGGGAAGCCAACATTTAGTGAGTGTTTGGTACGTACACATTGATTAAGGGGTTGCGCTTAAGAGTCTGTATTCTCACTGGCAAAACCAAGTCTGTAAGGAGCATACTGACGTCTCACACAGGCAGCAAGAGCAGCGCTGAACTTTGAACGGTCTTTCTGTGAAGGCTTGTTGCTCTGGACAAGCACTTAGAATTCAGGAATGATAGGACAAGAGCTGTCCAGATTCTGGAAGTGGAGGTCAACCTCGGGAATTTACCAAGAAGAGGAGTTGTAATGATGTCCTGTGGATTCTCACAGTGGAACTAACATCAGGGCTGACTCGCATGGAATCCCTTAGCTATTGGTAATGCTCTGCCCATACTCTCACCGCTCCGCATAGTCTGCCTCTCACTGTGTACTGGCTAGTTTTATGTCAACTCGACCCAAGCTACAGTTATCCTAGGGGAGGGACCCCCAATTGAGAAAATGCCTCCCTAAACCCAGGTGGTAAGCAAGCTTGTAGTGTACTGCGTGATTAGTGATTGATGGGGGAGGGCCCAGCCCACTGTGAGTGGTGCCGCCCCTTGGATGCTGGTCCTGGGTTCTACAAGAAAGCAGGTTGAGCAAGTCATGAGGAGTGAGCCAGTAACCAACAGTCCTCCAAGGCCTCTGCATCAGCTCCCGCCTCCAGGTTCCTGCCCTGTTTGAGTTCCTGTCCTGACTTCCTTCAGTGATGAACAGTGATGTGGAAGCATAAACCAGATAACCCCTTCCTTCCCACATAGCTTTGGTCATGGGGTCCCATCCTAACAATAGCATCTCTAAACCTTGCTCGGCTAGACATGAGGGGGAGGGCGTTGGTGCTGACTCAGCGTGGTAATGTGTCAGAGTTCCTTGATTCCTCATGAGAGGCCTTTTCCTTGCTGGGGATCAGATGAGGGATGGGGTGAGGGGAAGGCAGGGAGAGCTGGAAGAGGGGAACAAGGGATAGTAAGATTAGTATGCAAATAAAATAATCTCTATCTATCTATCTATCTATCTACCTATCTATCTATCATCTATCCATCTATTTCATTTCTAACTGAGACACTATGTATGCCTATGGCCTGTTGTGATCATGAAATAATGGTAACAGTGTCAGATAAAATCTAGGGCATCCAATGGAATCTGAACTTCAGCTAAACAAGAGATAACTTTTAGTGTAAACTTGTCATATGTAATATGTGAAACTTGAAATTAGCCACAACTTACCCAGTCTCCAAATGAACTGACATTCTGTATTTTGACTGGCTAATTTTGGCAGCTTCAGATGGGGCTTGGCTTTAAGGGAAGCAGGAGATAGGTTAAGCTACCACAGCAGCCATGAGAGAAGTTGCACCAGCTCCCAGGCTTCAGTGGCATTCCGTGAGGAGTGGGGGTAACACAGCCTCCCTGATGACCCTTCATCGCTTTGGTGTGGCTCTGTTCCTGTGCATCTTATTGTCAGGCTTTAAAGCAGAGCTCATGACTGGCTGGTCCTTCACTATTCAGCATGGGGGACCTGGCACAGAACTGGTGCTTAGTGACCATTCCTTAAATGAAGGAACGAGTTTTAAAATGTATCACCTCAAAAGTACCTGGTCTCCATTATATCCAGATGACTTCTGAGTTGGTCAGCTTTCCATCACTATAAGACACGCCCAAGACAATCAGTGTACTGAGACGAGGTTATCTGCTCCAGGTCTGGAGGCTTCATATCTGGCTGACTCACTGCTTCCGGGCCTTTTCTCGGGGAACCTGAAGGCCATGGTAGAAGCTGTGAGAAGAAATAACGCTCACCTCATGGCCAAAATGCCAAAGAGAGAAAGAGAAAAGGACGGGGGCCTTGTATCCTCTTCAAGAACATGTCCTCCGTGATCTAAGTCCCCCTACTAAGAGTGATTTCATAAAGCTTCCGTCATTTCTCAATGGTGCCTTGGGCTGGCAGCCAAGCCTCCAGTACAGGGACTTTGGGTGGAAGTTTATCCAAACCCTCACAGTTTTTATGGTCAGATGTTTTCTATCTCAGGTCTAATCAGATGCAGCGAGAGTATGAAGGCCCATCAGGGCCATAGCCTTTGAGCTGGCTTCCTCTTAGGGTGATTTAGCTATGGAATGTAATTAGAACATTTGGTCTGGCTGGTACACATGCTCTGTCTAATAACCCTGGCCTGCCCAGCATGGCACCTGCACACTAAGCATCTTAGCAGACAGTGAACTCAATACTCGTTACCATTAATGTGATTCATTACCCCTGAAAGGTCTCAAGGAATAAAAGGAAAACCTACCTATAGCATCACAGGGACAACCAGCAAGCAATGACTCTTCTGGGAAATACGGACTTTTGGACACAGTTTCGTGCTGCAAAATGTGCTGCAGAGTCCCCTAGACATCAGAGTGCTCAGTGTCACTCTTTATGTACAATTATGGCCTAATCCCACCAGCTTGATGTGTCTGCACTTCCTGAAGAATGGCTCTATGAGAAGTTGGTCACAGTCTAATTCATACACGACGTCCTGCTGCATACATATTTGGAGCATTTCAAGAAGAGGGTCCATGCAGCTTAATTTAGTATCTTAGCATCCAGCACACCCCTCAGTTTTAGAATGCATGTTTGTAGCAGTCATCATAGGCTGTGCTTTGCTGCAGTTTCAAACAGGGCTTTCAAATTTTGGCAGCTTATGCAAACAAAGGCTCTTTTCTTGCTGATGTCATTTGTCCTCTGTTGGTTGGCACAGGGAGGGATTCGCATCCTACTCATCTGAGAACTAGGCTCACAGGGTAAGTTTTGAACGGAATGTTGAAAGCCTCTTGGTAGAGCCCCAGAGAGGAGCCCCAGACTGCCTCTCAAAGCTCCTCAGGAAAGCTACTTCCCCTTGTAGCTCGTTGCCAAAGCAAACCACACGGCCAAGTCAGCCTCCTGAGAGGAGAGGAAATTCCATTCTCCCTTAGGGAAGAAGGGAAAATGTTGTTGAACAAGAACACAGAATCTCCTGCAGTGCCCAGGTCGAGGCAGACGTGATTACACTCAACATCAGTATTTAATGCTGTGCAGCAGGCTTTTCGGCCATGAATGCTTGCTGGGGTGAGGTGAGGTGGGCACGGGTGGGCGGAAAGAGGACACTCTTGTATAAAATGTTTGAGAGGCCCACCACCTATGTTCCCCCTTCCTTGGCTTTCTTATTAGGTATCATCAAAGCCACAAAAGAGGAGAGAAGCCTCAAGGCTGGCCTGTCCTTGCCTTGTCTACAAGGCTTATCCTCTTGTCCCAGACTGTCAGAGGACAGAGCTGACCTGTCTTAGGAGGAGCAACTGGTAGCAGTGCTCTGATTAGAAGTCGTGCATATCTTTGGACTCTGATAGGAATCAGTTGAGTTCCCTAGTCTCTGTTGTGCCAAATTCCAGCTGATGTATGGAGCCATGGAACCTTGAAAATGTTAAGACTCTTGTTTTTGGAGCTTTTGCTTTAGTGAGGAGAATGGTATCATGGGTAGCTCACAGATACTCTCAGCATTGACACTTTTCTGTACCAGCTTCTCCCAAAGACCACATCACTCCTTCATAGAGAACTACTTCGCTTCCAGTTGAGTAATTCTTTTTTTTTTTTTGGCAGTTCTCCAACTTTATTTGAGATTCAATAGGTTAGTTCTCATCCACATTGACTGTCTGTAGATTTTTGAATGTGGTAACAGGCACGTAAGTTACCAGTGTGTAGAGTTTGTTTGGTGAGTCCTCATCCTCATTATGTTTTCTGGACAAACGTACCCGATTACGGTATGGAACATTCCTTATTCCTTTGGCCCAGACGGTTTTATTGAGCCTGGTATCAATCTGCACATCTGGAGTCCCCATCTCCTTCATGGCAAATTTCTGGATTTCTTTGAGTGCCCTAGGGGCACGCTTCTTGAAGCCCACGCCATGGATGCGCTTGTGGATGTTGATCGTGTATTCTCGGGTCACCACCTCGTTGATGGCAGAACGGCCCTTCTTCTTCTCGCTACCCTTCTTTGCGGGAGCCATTCTGCCGGGCCCAAGCTGGAAAGCCAGTTGAGTAATTCTTGACACCCATGTCTTGCTTCATTTTTTTTTTTTTTTAAGCCTGGCCATCTTCTAAGGTCTACAAAAATACCTTGTAAAATTCCTGAGATCCAACTTCCAAACATCCTTCTCAAAAGCTTCCAGATCTAAGATCCATGTTGATGTTTTAGACTGACCTGTGAGAAAC
>JAQHUG010000053.1:4909506-4920715 GCA_028555095.1 Dicrostonyx torquatus | reverse complement strand
CCCACTGTCAAGACATAGTTTCTGTTCACTGTGGTGTTCCCCACTCTAGGGCTATGTCTGTCCCAGGTTCAATAAATGTTCACTGAAATCACTTAAGGGACAATTTCTAATAAACCAAATGCAAAGTTCCAAGCACAGAGAATTGCTTCCCGTTGATAAGCTACTTAGCCTTAGGAAACCTTTAAAATCCAGATTTTGCAATCCTTGCTTCCTCTGACCTGAGAATATTGTCTGTGGCAACTTCTGGGTGTTTGGCCCAAGCCTGACCTGTCTGTGCAGGATCTTACACAGACAATGCATCACCGGGCTAACAGACGCTGATGCTGTGATCTGCAGTTGCTTTGAGACAGCACCTTCCTAATAAAAGAGCTGTGTGTAAACACAGTGAAATTCTTCACCACTGCAGAAGACATCCTTCCTGCTTTTGCTGCTGGAGTCCTGGGAATGAAGACTGCAGGGCTGGCCCTCACTTAGAAGAAGGAAGATGATAAGCCCCTTATATAATGCAGCTGACTGGCTAGAGATAGGATGGGTCAGAGGTAGATTTTTTTTTAATCTGCTGGTGCTCTCATTCTTGTTGACGGTGCACAAGAATTTTCCTTGGATCCCCCCATTCCTGCTGTTACTGACACTATTGACTCTTGTTGGCACTATTGGCCAGACTCCATTAGCATTTCCCTACAAGATTCAGAAAAACAACAGTCAGAGAAAACAGTGCAGCCTGACTCCTTAAGAAAGCAGAGCCGATATAAGGTATTTCTAAGTTAAACAAAGCAAAAGAAATGGCAGAGTAGAATTCAGGCCTATAGATGGTCTGGGGTAACCACAAAGCACACATCCTGTCCACCAGCAGGCTTGTAGGAAGCAACAGCTACAATGGGGAGACAAGGAGCTGAGGAGTTATGGTGTGGATGCTACCTCAGTGTGTAGGAGAGACACTTGACTCACATGAACAGGACATGAGATTCTCTCGAACTAGACTTAGAGATGATTGGATGCCATCTGACATGGGTGGTAGGAACTGAACCCATGTCCTCCACATAAGTGGCAAGCCGTTTTAGCAACAGGGTCATCTCTCCAACCCTGATGGATAGATTTTTAACCATCTTTCTATATCATTTTCTGAGACACTGTGCTTTCATTTAAAAAAAAAAAAGTTCTCTTTGGGTCAAGTGGCCATAAGGCTGGGGGGGGAGGGGGGAGGTTCTGACGTGTGGAAACCCTTTGCTGGCTCTTGGAGGGTCTATGCTCTTGTCAGGAACATTTGGCATTGTCTCCATCTGAGAATCGCACTGAAGCTCAAGGGGAAAGGACAGGCGATCCACTGCTAGTGTTACGTTTCTTTCTGTGCACGTCTGTCATTTTCGTTGGAACAGTCAGCAGAATTAGGTCAGTTATGGTTTCAGTTAGCGGTGCAGCCTTTATGTTGTACACAAATCATATGATGTTTTTAATTATCTCTGCTTTTTCACATTGATCGGAAACCAAATCCTTAACTATGCATGGCTGAGAGGTGTCTCTCTCCCCCTCTCCTGTTTGTTTTGACTTCTTTCTGGGATAGAAATGAAACTTAATCGTGCAACAGTGAGACACGATTGTACTTTTTGGCCTTTGTAAGTAGTTTGAAAGTCCCAAGTTAAGGGGGGAAGATGTGGATGATTACTAGCTATCCGGTTGTAAATGGGAATTCTTAGGGTAATTAATCTGGGGGTCCACTGCTTTTCTGTTGAGCGTTAGAGTGATGCTTATCTTTGGACTTTAGAAATACACAGAGGAGCCTTTGGAAAACTTGGTGCTTTGCCTTAGGCCAAGAGCTGTAGTTTTCTGATTCTTGAGCTGTGTTCAATTTCCAAGAGGAGAGAGGAAATTGGAAAGGACTTTCTAGGGCTCCTGCATGGTTGGTAGAGGATTGAGAATCTGGGATCATGTGTGAGGGAAGACCCAGGCTAGCTTTTGTTGTTGTTGTTTGGGTCTGAATGAGTACTAAGGGGACTGGAATCATAGAAGCAGGTTTTAAATCTTGGTTACCCTTTTAAGCACAAATGATCCTCTTGAGTCTCTGTTTCCATGTTCTAGGCCCACCTACCTGTTCAGGAGAAGGCTGTCAGGTCTTTGGCTCAGTGAATAGACAGAAGACATGCAGTGCCACTCTCTGTGGCCTATGGGGACTTGACTTTGGTTCTTCTTGAGGCTATCAGTCTGGAAGGTTCTTGGAAGCCTCAGGGATGAGAAGAGTTTCATAGGAAGGAAATGGCCAAGTTTTCTTGGACCCTACCCACTTTTTCTTTTCTTCACCGTCATATATATTGAACACTAACTAGGTATTAGGAACAATTGTCAACTATAGACCTTAGACAAGAAAATAAAGAGATTGTAATAATTTTTGTCCTCAAGGTGCCTATTATCTGGTTAAGGGGGTAGGCCCAGGTGTTATGATTTATGGCTGGTGACCCTGGCAGGTCCGGGTGGGAGACTGTGGTGGGTGGGAGACAGACAGATATGCCATGCAGAGAGAGACTGGTATAGAGTTTATTTAGTGGGTACTGGGAAAGGTATAAGGTATAGGGGTAAGTGGGTTATGGAGGGGAGAGAGAGAGGAACAGAAAAAGAGAGGAAAGAGGAAGAGGGGGGAAAGAGGAGGCAGAGGCTGGCTCTTTGGAAGAAGGACTGACCCTGAGAAAGAAAGAGGAGAGGAGGCTCCAGATAGCTTACCTCCTAGGGAAGGGTGGGGAGATGGGAGTGGTTGGAGCTTGTCTTTAAAATGGACAGAGTATCCACATGACAGTGCAGGCCAACAGAATTATAACTATAACTTATTATTATGCAGACTACTGGGGATATATAATAATGGATTGGTTTGTCTCCACCAAAAAAGGATATCTAAGCCTTACCCTGTTAAACCTGTGAAGGCAAACCTTTTGGAAGGTAAGATTTTTTTTTCTTTTTTTTTACAGAGGTCAATAAGTGTCCTTTAATGAGTTCCCTCAGGGGAGGCCCTAAACCACTGATTGAATCCATTTAGAAGAGAAGGAAAGGAAATTAGACACAGAGGTATAGTGACAGAAGACCAGGTGGCCACATAGGTCAGAAGGCCATGGGGTGGGTCAAATATTGGGCTTATACACAAATACAGAATACTAGTAATTTTAGTATTCTATTTAGCTTATTGAACCCTTGATTTCTTGATACCTGGCATTAAGATCTGTGAACACACAAAATTCTGTTGTTTTAGGCCAGCCGGATTGTCAAACAAATATCTGTGCATAAAGTTCCGCATAGGATGGAGCCACAAGCAACCTTTCTAAGGATCAAAGCAGCAGTGGAAAAGGCATTGTTGAAGTAGGATCTTAAAGAGAACTATGCAGCTGCCCTGGGTGAGAAGGACGTTGGAGGAAGAACAGCATAGCAGACCTACAGTTGAGAAAACCCTCAGGAAACCAGGAGACACAGGGGCAGGTCACTGCCCGCAAACTCCCCAGAATCGTACTTAGGTTTTGATGTGTTCCTTCCCTGGAGAATGCGGGCAAGACTATGAGGAGTTGTGAAGACCTGCAACCCCCGGTGCAGATCAGCGTTGTTTCACATCGGTGCCGGGGAAAGTGGTTGAGAGCCACTGTGTGGGCAATGGGATTCTCCACATGGAATGGCATTTCCAGGGTGCTTTGGGAAGAGGAAATGTGGTGGCACTGAGTGCAGAGTGTCGCACTGTTGTGGGCAGCAGCAGCAATGTGAATATAGACAGTAGTGAAGGATGCCAGTCTCTAGACCCAGGCACTACACTAAATTCTCTGCCTTTGAGGATGGGAAAGTGAGATGTGTTCAAGAAACCTCTCTGAGCTAGACATGACAACAATGAGGATGGTGTCTTTTGTGCTTGGAAGGCTGGACAGATGAGGATTGGTTGACTTAGACAAGCAGTTCTCAACCTGTGGGTCATGACTCCTTTGGGGCTTAGAAAGGTGTTTTTGCAGGGGTCACCTAAGACTATCAGAAAACGTAGGTATTGACATTACAATTCATAATAACAGTAGCAGAGTAGGACTGAAATGAAGTAGGAATGAAAGTAATTTTATGGCTGGGCGTCACCACAACCTGAGGGACTGTGTTAAAGTGTCTCAGTATTATGAAGGTTAAGAACCACTGCCTTAGACAATGGCTACGGTAAGGAAATCTGTGGAAACAGGTTCTGACTTTGGCTCTGGACATGCTCCGTTTGACCGGATGTAGGAGAGGTGTTCAGCTGCTCATAGAAGAATCCTAGGACTTACCGCCCACTATGGATCTGGTTGTACTGCAAGACATTGCATAACTCAGTAGAGCTGTCCAAGTTGTGCAAAATTGGCTAAGAACAAAGTTTTGCAGGAACACTCCATTATGGGATTAAGGAGAGCGAGAGCAGGAGTCGGTGAAGCTGGAGAGACTGACTGTGTGGGAGGGGAGTGGAAAATGAGAGCTGTCCTGAAAACTAAGAGCGAGCCTGTTAATTCCTGTGGCTGCTATAATAAATCACCATAAACTTGGTGACTTAAAATAGCACCAATGTATTCTCTTGAAGCACTGGATGTACAAATCCTGCAGGAAGCTTTCAGCAGGACATTACCTTCTAGGGCTCATGGAAACCCTTCCTTGTCTCACCCAGCTTCTGATGGCTCGGTGGTTCCCCGACTCCTAAGGACGGCACTCTTACCTCTGTCTCTTTCTCTGTAAGGCTCTTCTTTGTAGCCTGGAAATAACAATTCTCATCCCCAGGTCAAGAGGGATACACGCTTTCCTTATATAGCAGTCACTCGGCTCAGGGAGCACACTAGTTACATCCGCATAGGTTCTATTAACATTCACAGTGCCAGAGGTTAAGATTTGGGCATACCCCTTTGAGGGATACCGTTCATGACACTATAGTAGGTCTTATACCAGGGGAATGGCTGGACGTCCATCAGAAAGGAAGTTATAGACATCTCTGATCAGGAAATCTTCAGATAGTGCCTGCTGGAAACAGTGTTCAGGCAACACATGGGAAAGTTGTTATTTTTTTCAAGTTAGTTATTTTTTGGCTCGTGACTTGGGAGACTTGAGGGGATGAATGTGGCTTAGAGTTCCAAGAAGGAGGCAACTCTAGAGCACTTAGAGTTAGATCAACCAGTTTGCAAAGGGCCTAGCCCGGGACCAGGAAGGTCGATTTGTTCAATATCATACAATTGCAGTCTACCCTGGAAGACATTTCCAATTTCCAGACCTCTGCTCATATGCATGTGTATAAACAAAATATACAAAAAGGGAAAAAAACTCATTCATAATCCATCCCTCCCTCTCTTTCTCTCCCTCCCTTCCTCCCTGGGGATTGAACCTAGAGCCTTGAATATGGAGGCAAACATTTACTGAGTTACACCTTTAGCTCCCTTGTAATTTTCCAGCTGAGACAGAGTCATTCAAAGTTGCCTTTGCTGTCCTTGAACTTACTTCGTAGCACAGGTGAATGTCTTGCCCAAGTAAGTGGAATTTCAGGCATGGGCTACCAGACCCAGTATTTTAGAAGCTCCTCACATAGCACTGAGAGGCAAGGAACTAGACTCAAGAGACGATAAGTGACTTCAGCTGTCTATCTTTGGGAACTCAGCCCTGTGCTGCTCACTTTCGGTGTCCTTTCTTCTCTGGATGCTGAGAATATAGAATTAGAAAACTCAGTTCCGGCTTTTGAGGCAGACATAGTCAAAAGCATACCGAGTCTACTGTCATTAAGTTATCATCTAAGACAGAATTCATTCAAACCTGTTGTGTGCTAGAATATTTTGGAAGCTAGTCATGAATTAATCACTGGAACAGACAAAAGAAAATGGAGCCCACATTATACTTTAATGGAGAGAGTAAGGAATTTATAACTGTGTTAGTGTCTTCTGGATAAGAGGTGTCAGGGGGATTAAATTAGCAGTTGCTTGGCTCTCCAGTGCTTCCAGGAATTTACCACCAGGCCTACCTTTCTGAATTCTGTTTCTACATCACCTCATTTAATTCTTGAGGTAGATTATTTACAGTTTTCTTACAAATGGGGGGAAGGCTTAGAAATACAATGACCTCCTCTGAACCATGCATCTGTGTAGCATGAATAATAAAAACTCAGAGACAGATACTGGGGTTCAACCTGAAAACCAGAAAAGCAAAGCAGCCAACCACTAGAGAAGTCATCCCTCTACCAAGTCTGGGCGACCACAGACTAAGCAGCCTAAGCAGACAGAGCCTCTCTCTCCTCTCATTTCAATCCCTCTAGTGCTGGGATTGAAGGCGCATGACTCCCTAGTACTGGGATTAAAGGTGTGAGCCACCACCACCTGGATTTGTTTCTGCATTGATCTTGTGTAGCCCAGGGTGACCTTGAACTCATAGAGATCTATTTGCCTCTGTCTCTGTCTGGGATCAAATGTGTGTGCCCTCACTGACTGACCGCTAGTGGCTTGGCTTTGCCCTTCTGACTTTTAGGCAAGCTTTATTTATTAAAACATAAATAAATTATCACTGTACATCCGGCCTGTGGAGAGTCACGAAGCTGGGCTTTCTGTGCATCTGGCCTGTGGGGAGTCATTGTCCACTGGCTTTCCAGAAACTACTGTGCTTCTCTCACTTCCTTTGTTTCTCATTGCCACAGTTGTTATATCTGATCTAGCTAACTCTCCATTCTTCCTACCACTCTCCCCTCCTCTCCATCCTCTCCGTATGTGAGACTGCCATCTATACCACACATGATCAGCCCAGAGGGAATCAGCAGAGATGCTTCAGCAGCTAACCCTACCGTTGTCTCAGTGTATGGCCTCCATGGTGACAGATCCTTTCACATGGTCTCTGGATTCCATCCCTCCCACCTGGGGAGGAACCTCCTCCTTCACCCTTTATGGGAAGGTTTTCAGAGTGGCTTTGCACCTGGCCACACTCTCAAACAGGGTACTCCCATGAACTGGGGTGGCTTCCTGAGGAGTCCACTGTGCTGCAGTCCCCTCCTATGCTTGCAGTGCACGGCCCAGCTGACCTCAGGTACACCCATGCAGCCATGTATGAGGAAGGCCCTGTTGACAGCCCGGTGTAAAAACCCAAACTAAACAACACCAGCAAGATCTACCGTGACTTGGCTCTTGTCGCCATTATTTATTTATTTTCTTAACTCTTTGTAGCTGGCATCTTCCAAACCATTTTAGTTTTGTCAACTTGCCACCAACCAGAGTGACCTGAGAAGGGGGCCCCTCAGTTGAGGGCTTGCTTCCATCAGATTAGCTTGTAGCCATGTCTGTGGGACAGTTTTTGATGAGTGATCTGTGGCAGAGCCTAGGCAATGGTGGCGTGGGTGAGCCTGGGCTGTATAAGGAAGGAAGCTGAATGTGAGCCCGGAAGTAAGCCAAACCAGGGAACAAAACTCCTCTACAGCCTCTGCTTCAATTCCTGCCCTCGGGTTTCTGCCCGAGTTCCTGCCCTGACTTCCCTCCAGGATGAACTACAAACTGTAGGATGAAATAAAGCCTTTGCTTTCCAAGTTGCATGATGTTTATCACAGCCACAGAAAGCAAACTAGGATAGAAGCCTTTATTGAAACTTCTCTTGCACAGATAGTCAAGAAATTTAACCAGTCGGTCCTAGTGATAGTCCCTTTATAAAATAGGAACCTAGTAGTAATTTTGTACGTTTGTGAGGCACAATGTGCTATTTTGATTCATGTATACATTGTGTAACCTTTGCATAAAAGAAAGTCTTGAATCTACTTCTTTTCAAGAACTAATAAGGGTTTAAGGTATATGGTGATCGTTTATTGGCTAATTAGCCTTATTTAATTTTCATGCAATTAATATCTTTTGTTTATCTCTCCTTTTTCTTGGAAACAAGGTCATCTTATGCAGTTCAGGTTTGTTTCAAACTCTTGATTCTAACTGTGCCTCGCACATAGTAGGACTACATGAATATAGTGCAACACTTGGGTCAAAGGAATCTTGTTAGTAAAGCATTTAAGGCATGTGGGATCAAATGAACTTGCTTAGTAGGACTGCATACAAGCCTGGGCAGAGAGCAATAAGATCATGTCACTAAAAGGATCTTTCTTTTAATAAACAATTTCAAATTTTGAGGACATCCAATTCAAAAAAATATAAAATTCACAAGAATATAAAATTTACTTGTATACAAAACAGGTGCCCTGTTTATACTGTGAATGAGAAAAATCCATTTTTAGTTTTTCTTTTCTAGGAAGATCACCTCAGTTTGCCCAATACTTATTTCTTACAAAAGTTTATAATATAACATCTGCATGTCCTCTAAAATCATCTATAGTTAGTCAGATTATCTCAGGTATACCCACACCTGCATATTTAAAGCTATGTTATCCATAATTCCTAAGGTTACCTTTGCGAGCTTTCTCCTCCTCCTTATACGAGCAATTTAAATGTTATCCAGATAGTTATAATTTAATAATAAAAAATCTCAAAACTAAGGGAAATATAGATTCGAAAAGAAGTAGAATATAGACACTTACGTTGCAAAGTATTATCAGTTACTACAGTTTAATACCAAAAGGTGGCTTGAGTGTTGGGTGGTCAAAATGAAAACATGCATGTGGATGATCACATGACTTTCATTCTTCACAAATTTGAAAACCATTTACTCTGGTGTCAAAACTGTTAGGCATGATTTGTACAGGCATGTGTGCACATGTGTGTGCACAAGTGTCTCTCTGTGCGTGCATATGTACATGATGCATGTGTGTACATGGGCGAGTATGTCTCTGTGCATGCATATGTTTGTGTGCACATGGGTATGCGTGTGTGTGCACATGCATGTCTGCGTGTGTGTGCACGCGTGTGTGCACGCACGTTGATTTGGCATTTCCTCCCACCACCTGCAGCATCTCTTCTGTCGCTGATGAAGAGAAGGAGGCACTGACAGGCTAGGACATTTTCTGGAGCGCTCTGGCGCTGAGCTCGGAGCCATGCTTAGCCCTTAGGCTTTTGAGAGCACTCACTCCTGTTTCTGAGAGGACGTTTTCCAAGCGCTTTGTCCTGTGCTTTACCAATGGGAGCACTTTTTCAAGAAGATTGAAAGTAGAGGCCAGCCAAGCTCTTCACTTCTCTGTTGAAGGTTAAAAAAATGTGCTTAGTAGAAACAATTCTGTAGGGAACCAATCTGATGTGATCGCCACTTAGCTAATCATACCTGTGTCTAAGGCAGTGTTAGCTGTTTCTATGTTAATGAAATATTTTCTTTTATTCTATGCACAATATAAAATAGAAGGTGTGTGTGCCCGTCTGGGCACACACACACACACACACACACACACACACACACATATGTATTATAATCTATGCAAGGAAGAAAGAAGGAAATGAAGAATTGCTTCTTCACAGAAATGACACTAACATGGAAAACTAAATGACCAAGACCTGAATAGCTGTTTTGGTGTCATTGACTGAAAACTTTAGTGGTGATGACCAGCCTGAAGATGGGGTAAGTATCGTCCTAGTTTGGATTCTATTAACTTCAATAAACACTTCTACCTAGAACAGCCTAGGGAGGAAAGGGTTTATTTCATCTTAGCCTTTCTGATCAAAATCTACCTTCAAGGGAAGTCAGGGCAGGAACTCCTGCAAGAGCAGAGGCAGAAACTGTGGAGGAATGACATTTACTGGCCTGCTGTCATGATCCCACTGCTAATTTTTGTAAACAGCATAGGCCCACCTGCCTACGGATGGTACTGCCTGCCCACAGTGGGCTCTGATCTCCCACATTATGTAACAACCAAGAAAATTCATCAGGTATCTATACAGGTCAGTAGGATGGAGGCAATTCTTCAGCTGACATCCTTTACCCAAACACATCTCGTTGACAACCAAGAATAGCCATCACAAGTATGTAGATCTTAACAACATTTACTTGATATCATGTTGAAAAGTCTTTGAATATGGCGTGTGTTCTGTACCAAGCAATTTTACCTTTGGAACCTGTTGGAATTGTAATCAAAATCACCAGACACAGAGAAGCACACATCTTGATTAATATACTCTGGATCCAATGCATACGATTTTGAAAGCTCTAGGTCTCTTTACACTTGCTTAGGGCAATGTGGTTTGTAAACATAAATTGTATCAACAATTTATGGTGGAATTTATGTTCTAATCACTTGGATTTTGAAAAATAGAGCACTGCCATTTTTGTCCACTGAGGATCCATTGTCCAATGTCGAGTCTGGTCATACATCCAAGTCAGGATGATGCAGGTGTGTTGGATTTGCTGACTGCTGTGGGATTATTTCTCTCCTGGCCAGCCTTGTCCTTGTTTCATTGTCTTGTGTGTAGACCCAAGGTGAGGATATGCATCTCCGCGCCTAGACCGTGGGAGACCCAGGACATAAAATCTATGTCAAAGGGGCTGCCATAGCACAGGCTATGAACTGCAGGGAGTATGCAAGCTAAAAAATATGAGAGGCACTTGCAAGGACATTGCTGTGTTTCGCTTTGTCATGGGCTGATTGTTTTGGCTTTGGTGTGGAGACCACATTTAAATGTGGGAGGATCTCGCAGGTGAATGTGTACTCTACACGAAGCAAATTGTTTGACGATGCTATGAAATTTTTATTGTATTTTACTTTTTAGGGTATGTGGCAATTCGCATGGTCTTAAGCTATAAGCATTACCTCATCAATGGCCCCATGGAAATGTATCAACAAAATTTGCACCACTCAGATCGAGTCTCAGAATAACAGCTGCTGGCTCCTTGGCTAAGAAGCAGGTGTGAGACCACCTAGGGTACCGCTCAGAAAGCTGCCTGCCAACACTGGCGATGGCTTTCTCTGAGGCGCCAAATAATGCTACAGAGGGGTTACAAGCTCAAGATAGATTGTTGAGATGGTTAACTTTTTGTAAACATTTGAGTATGGTACCAGAGAGAGAGAGAAAAAAAAAAAACAACAGACAAACAAAAACTGAACAAAACAATAGATAAACAACTGTCTAAACCAAAGAATTTAGCCTGCACCTCACATCCAGGACCTACTTTCTTTTTTAATTATTTTTTTAAATTTAAATATCATGTTTTCATTTCTTTGGCATACCGACTGCAGTTTCCCCTCCCTCTTCTCCTCCAAGTTTCCCCCGCCCCTTGCTTCCCATCTCCCCCCTCCCCATCCACTCCTCCTCCACCTCTAGTCAGAAGGGGACAGGCCTCCTATGGACTTGAGAAAGCAGGG
>JAQHUG010000053.1:4831067-4896343 GCA_028555095.1 Dicrostonyx torquatus | reverse complement strand
TGGGACCAGCCACCGCTCAGGGACTGGCAGCCATCTCTGCCTGGGACTGGCTGCTCTCAGGGCCCGCTGCCTGCTGCCACATGGCCTGCTACCACTGCTTGGGAACCTGCTGCCTACTGCTGCCGGGGGTCCTGCAGCATTTTAAATTTTTTATAACATTTGGTGCCGTGGTAGTGTTTGGTGAAGCCTCCCTGTTCTCTGTGGGGATGGTCATTGGCCAGTTTGGTGTTATTATTTTGTTGTGTGTATTTCTTGCTGCTTCAGTATCACCAGTTCCTGGTTCGTTCATTCAGCACTTCTTGAGAATGTAAATTTCGTTCCATTCTGTAACTTCTGTGAGGAAGGAGTTGCCTGGGATGGGAATGATCGCTTACAAAGAGACAAAAGCCCACACAAATAATCAATAGTTCAACAATGGGGCAGCTGGAGTGAGCATGGCTGGGGGCAGTGGTAGGGTGTGTGGAGAACGTCGTAGTCAGAGGAAAGGGAGTGGGTGAAACGGAGGAACATGAGGGCGCATGCGCATGGATGTTAGGTAAGGGGGGAGGATCTATAAGGGGAGGAGACCAAGATGTGCAGAGAGAGACTGCAGCCTTCTACGACTGGGAGAGTTAGCCTGTGGGAACAAGTTTCCTGGTCAGTAAGGACTTGATTTCTGCATGTTCTGTGACCAACATGTGGCGTTTTCAGCTGTAAGCTCTAAGTTCTGGTGGACAACAGAGAGCAATGGCAATTGTCTATATTGTTTTGAGTGTCCTCTGGGGGTACCTCTGACCAATAACTTGTGGGAAGGTATTCCACACCTGGCACCGGGTGTTGGGTAATACGTGTTTTGTTTGTTTTTTAGGATGAGCTTAATCTCCTGTGTAGGGTAACTCCAATTAAACTCATATCTATACGAAGCTTATAAAATGTTAGGTTTCTACATAGTCTTTTTGAGATTCCTTAGACGTTGTTGCCCCATACCCACTCTCTCCTTTGCCCTCCCCTCCTTCCCTTGTTTCCACTTAAACCCATTCTCATTTCCTATTTTTCTTTACAAGCATAAGTTCCATGATGGTAGAAGCATTGTTTTGTCAGCAAGGATGGCGTACAGTGCGTGGGGATGCGCATTAGAGTGCGTGGGATGCGGGATGCACACAGTGCAAGGGGATGCGCACAGCGTGAGGGGATGCGCACAGGGTGTGGGGATGCATAGAGTGCGTGGGATGCGCACAGTGTGTGGGGATGCGTACAGTGTGTGGGGTTGCGCACAGTGCATGGGGATGTCACTCTGTGACATGTGCTCTCAGTGAACACATGGCTAAAATGTCAACGCTCTCAGGGTTCTTGGGATGTGCTTGTTGAAAGAAGACCTTGTTCTGGGGACAGTGTTTCTGAGCAGTTAGGGTTACAGCTGGCTGTTGCTTCTTCACTTTTTCAAACCAGGTCACTGCAGTAGGTTGGGAGTTGGTGTGCAGCACAGTGAGTGAGGTGTGAAAGGCGTGGCATCTAGTGTGTTCTCTAAGAGGAAGGGTTGGAGGCCATGGTTACTTCTTGAGGCAGGGCAGGAATTACAGATGAACCAGTCATAAGATACAGAACAGGTTCTCAGAAGAGAGAGCCACTCAGCCTTGGAGTGGTGAGCTGGTGGGAGTCCCCAGTGTGAGGATCGCGTTTGTGGCAGTCTATGACTAAGCATGACTTTGGAGACTTGGTTCTTATGAAAACATCAACCAATAAACAAACAAGCAAACAACAACAACAACAATCACGTCCCCCTCCCCGAGAATCCAGGCAGTTATGTCCCTAAAATCTTCTGAGAGAAACTTAATTCCATTATGTGAATGTAAAATGGCCTGCTTTTTCTTAGGTTCCCCAAAAGGCAGCATCCAGCAGTGAGATTCTGCTACCCAAAACTCCTGTGTGCTCTAACTTCTCCCTTGGGCAGCCTCTCCCCTTCATACTGAAATGAAGAGAAGACCATAAGTGTTGTGGAAAAATTAAAAATGCTGCAGGACCCCCGGCAGCAGTAGGCAGCAGAAATGCTGTAGGTCCCCAAGCAGTGGTAGCAGGCCATGTGGCGGCAGGCAGCGGGCCCTGAGAGCAGCCAGTCCCAGGCAGAGATGGCTGCCAGTCCCTGAGCGGTGGCTGGTCCCAGGCAGGGAGACACGTGGCGGGCGGGCAGGAGCCAGAGACATGGATAGGCACGCCATGTAAAGTTGAACATTTATTAAGGTTATGGAGGGGAAAGGGGGAAGGGGAGAAGAAGAGGAGAGACAGAGAGAGAGGGAGAAAGAGGGGAGATACAGAAGAGACAGACAGAAGTGGGGGGAGGGGAGAAGTGGGGAGAGCGGCAGAAGCTGCCTCTCCGAGAGGAAGACGGAAAAGAGGAGAGCTCTCAGGCTGAAGATCAGCCTGCCTCAGCGGAAAGGGGAGGGAATAGGCGTGGCTTTTCTCTTAAAGTGCCAGAGAACATTACAATAAGGCTATCTTCCTTGTAGGAAGACTCACCGGGAAATACAATGCCAGCAAGTGCTGCCTGCGACCTGGGTAGGGCCGCCTACACGCTGTCTTGACCCAGGATGCCCGCAACACCTGCCCCTCACCAGGACAGGTCTACACAGAGGCTGTGGCTGACAGAGGGCATGGTCATTGCAAACGTAGCTTCTCTTTTCACTAACAAAACTGTTCATTTTCTTTCAGTTTTAAAATCCAGTCTTATTAGGCAGAGGTTCTAGGGTCCCTTGGGGACAGTTACGGAACACTGGAGGCGTGGGAGGTTAGGTAATGAAAGTGAGGATGAGGGAGAGGAGCTCACACATCCTTCTTTACCGGAGCCTGGCATCTTCTATGGCCTTTCACGCTCATTCTGAAAACAGGCTAACAACCAGAAACAGCATAATATAAGAAGAAAAAAGAAAGCATGAAATATCTTAAAAATAAAAGGGGGTTTAAGTGGGACTTGAACTTTCAAAAGTGGGCATAGGGTTAGCTAAAAATGCAGGCTAAAAGTTTAGAAATACAGCCGGGCGGTGGTAGCGCACGCCTTTAATCCCAGCACTCGGGAGGCAGAGGCAGGCGGATCTCTGTGAGTTCGAGGCCAGCCTGGTCTACAAGAGCTAGTTCCAGGACAGGCTCCAAAGCTACAGAGAAACCCTGTCTCGTGGAGTGGGAGTTTAGAAATACAATACAGGTGAGATTTATAAATGAAAGACGAAACAGCATAAGTCAATTAGATAAAAGGTTAATTCATGAGTAAAACTATAATCGCTCAGGCTGAAACGCTGAAGCCCAGCTCCCGGGAGATGAAAATCCAAAACTAGCCCATTCCTGAGGATTAAAGATGTGGATTAGAGAGTCAAACCCAAGAAGACAGCTGAAGGATGACAAAAATTAATGTAAAGCTGTAGGAATAAAGTAGATTAGGTGAACCTTCATTTAAAAAATTACGTAAGAGAGAGAGTGTGGCAGGGGCATTGTCCCCTCCCCCAACCCCCTCCATCCCTGTAGGAGAGGCAGGATGGAGGCACAACTGTCTTGAGCCTTCAACTTGCAGGGCTGAGGGTACAGGGGAAGGACTAATATCCCAGAGCTGGGCCCTGGAGTACAAAGGGAAATACCTACTGCCTCCAGTTAAAAGACATTAATCTATCTAACAAACACATCCTGTAGGCTACCTTGCTGTCACTGCTACACACCTTCAGGATCTGCCACCTCTGTCTTTGACTGTCGTCCCCACCTTGGTTTGATTCCATTTTTGACTCCCTGCACAGCAGCAGAATTAATCTGAAAGTGCTGTTTTGATCATGTGATTTTCTGTTATAAAATTTTCGGTGCTTATCATTACAAAGACCGAACTCCTGAAAGGTTTGGCTAGTTCAGACGCTGGAGATCTTCTGTTTGCATCTAAATAGAGAGCAGTCTGGGGCTGTGTTAGCGTTCTGCCCCCCCCCCTCCAGGTACCAAAGAATTAACCTGAACCTGGGAATTTGATCATGAGATTCAGACATTTCAGAATAAAAGGGGGAATTCCTAATTCCATTTAGGAAAACTCAAAGTAAATTGGTATTCATTTTCTCAGAGAAAATGAAAAAGCAAGAGAAAGAGCTGGCTGGAGAGAGAGAAAGCTCACATTCAGGAGCCTCTGGGAGAAGTGGGGTTTGAAAGGGTGGGTTCCAGCTCTCCTCCGAGCCGGTCCCCGGAATGACTTTCTTTCTTGAGTCTTCAAAATGTCTCTCGAACATTTCTTAGCTCTAAGTGTTTGAAGGAAAGAAAAAGATTTAGGGGAGAAAACTAACCATTTTAAGATCATCTTGAGTTTTCTGCCAAAATACCAGATGCCCAGATGCTACTGTGGAAAAAAAAAAGTATCTTCCACAATTTGCTGTCTGGGAACTGTGCCTGCCTCTTCACCAGGGCTCAGGAGGACGTGGTACAAGGAGGCCAATGGCAGACTCACTCTAAATAAACAGCGTCCCTCCAGAGAAAACCATTCTCCTTAAGGTCACGGTGACTACAGCATCCCTTTTCTCCAGAACTCTGTGCTTTGTCAGAAGAGTGGGCTGCTTTCCAGCAATTACACGGTTGATGATGGTGACTATCCTGTCTAGGAGTCATGTGTTCACAGCAAAATGTCCGGGCAGTGGTACCCATTTCAACTCAGAAGACTTCTAGAATCAGAGGTATGCTTCTTTCTGTCTCTGAAGACTGACCTTTGCTCTCCTGCTTAATGTCTGTCTACGTTGCATTGACCATATCCAGAGTTAGACCTTTCCCCTCCTCTTAGGGACTAAAAATCAGGGTCAGAAACTAATCAAATTCAACTAAATGGAATATGTATCTAGGTGGAGGTAACTGCAGCGGACCCACAATTAGAAGATGCCACAACTTCTTCTAAAGAGGTGGATTTTAAATTTCCTGCCTTTATTTTTTTCAAGTGGCCCAGATATTAGGCTGATATCTGGATGGCTCAATAGCTCACCTATTTTTATTTTTTGATGTTTTCTTTTAACTGACTGAATATATGTGTTACATATATTCATTTGTTGAGGCCCCATCTTCTATTATGGATGCATTTTGACTAGCAAAGTATTTAATAAAGGTCATAGAGGCTCTGAGCTTAAGTTGGTGTCCTGTAATAGTCTCCATGTGAAGACATAGTAGGAAGGCAGCTGTCTGCATGGCAGGAGGAGATCTATCCTCAGAAAAGGAATGGCTGCAACTTTGAGTTTGGATTCCCCAGTCTTCAGAACTGTTGGCAAATAAATGCCTGTTGTTTAAGACACTCATTCTGTGGCATTTTGAATTACAGCCCAAACACAACCAACAATAGGGTAACAAAAGATGAGAAACTGATTCCAAAAAGATTAGATGACCCAATTTGCTTTTCTCAAAGACAGAATCTCTTAAAGAGCCTCGCTCATCACAGCCCTTCAGCTTGTATTTTGCTGAATGAATAAATGAATTAGTGAGCGAGCGAGTGGTCCATGCATCCCTGCTCCTCCTGAGGATTAACACTTACTGCTGAAGTGGGTTGTGGGTTATGGACGTAAGCACCATCCATGTCTGCTTCTCAGTGTTGTTCCGTGGTGCTTGGGGTATTGTTCTGGGCAGACTCAACCTGAAGGCCATTTGAGTGTTTTTTTCTTTTACTGAGCTCAAGATTTTATTTAGGTTTCACAGTGTTCCCATTAATGTTCTCTGTTCTTTTCCACGGGTCAGCTCAGTGTACCACATGGCATTTAGTTGTCATGTTCTTCTAGACTCCTTTGGTTTGTGACTATTTCCAGTTTTTCCTTAATTTTCATGACTGTCAGTCAAATTGTTCTGTGTAAGAACTCCCAGCCTACATTTGTCTTTGCCTGGTTATTTATTTGTTTGTTTGTTTGTTTTTTCTTTCACAATTAGACAGGAACTGGGGCTGTAAGTAGGAATCACTCTGAGGTAAAAACCTATCTTTATTACATGATTTAAAAAAAATAGTACATAGTGTGCACAGGAAGTCATTAGTGATGTTAACGTGAATTATTTGGGGGCAAATTACTGTGGTTATTTAATGCTGCTACAGTACACATGATGATGCTCTGATCTGAATGTATGTGTCCTACCAACATTCTTGGGTTAAACCTGGTTGTCAATATGAAGACATTAATGAGTGAACTCTGAGAAGTAATTAGGTCTTGAGGATACAACCCTTATTGATGAAATTAATTTGGCCTCAGCACAGATCCATGGCGAGATCCTGCCATCCTGCCATACCCCCATTCCCAGAGGAGGGGGAAAAAGTCTAGGTGGCTGTATTGTGTGTTCTTTCTTTTCCACACGTGAAGACTAAATTCGAGAATGTTCCATCTGTGAGCCAGATGGGAGCCATCAACTGACACAGATACATCATTTACTGATGCATCAATCCTGGAACTCCTTAGCATCAAGAACCGTGAGAAATACATTCCTGGTTTGCAGTCATCCAGGCTAAAGTTGTTTATTCTAAGAGCCTAGATGGTCTAAGACATTTTGATTGGACATGAGACTTAATCTCCCTAAACTCATTAATGAAAAATTATCCTTCTATGGTACATTATAGGAAGTAAGGTTATATATTTTTGTGTGTATGTGGGTTTACACACAGTGAATGTTACCACGATAGCCTAAGTATTTTCTTTTTATCCAAAAGAGCCATAATGAAACTTGCTGGATAAACTAATTATAAGGGTTTTTCACTATTCTTGGTTCATTCTGAGATCTAAATAGAAATTTTGATAGCAGAGAACTTATTCCCCCTCCATATTAGCACATTGGCCACCTTATAAAATGTAATTTATTTAATTTATTCCACCAGCCATACCACCCTCAAGACTGATGTCACCAGCACATTAATTTGAGGACATTTGAGGCCTTCAAGAAAGCAAGAACTGGGTTTTGGCAACTAACCCAGAAGGGAGTGAGGAAGGAATAGTGGGTTTTCCTCTCACTCCTGTTTCAATGGAGCATTTAAGCAGTGGGAAAGTCAGAGCAGGAGTCGTGTGCACATGAGCACAGAGAAGGATGAGCAGAATGAGTCAGACCTCACCAGTGTGAGAAGACAGACCTCCCTTTACCTGACCTTTATGGGAATCTTTATGTGGGAATTTATCCAAAGTTCAGTCAGGCCAGGGTGAGAAGGTAGCTTGTAGGAATTAGCCTGCTGCCTAGAAGACGTAATTGCCTTGGCCGGAACATGGCACAGGAATGGACACATCACCCGACAAGGTCTTTAACCTGCCTGGCTTCACTAGTGAATCAAGTCCATTGTCTTACTTGAACCCTCGAGATTTTTTTGGTTGTTCATATTTTGCTTTCTGTCTGGGGATATAATTTAATGCATACACTGTCACAGTGCAACCAAGAAATTCTTATGACTCAGAAAGTAAGAGGTAAATGTGGACAGATAGTAGTGGCAATTTCTGGATTAGACCTAAATGTTGACTCAAAATAGTCTTAATTTTATTTTTATGTTTTTGCAATGCCAAAGTCTGAGCCAGCGTCCTCCAACAAAGTATAATTTTATGTAGAGAAGGAAGAATATAATTCAGTTGCTCTTTTTGAATACATTATATGAAAATCAATAATGGTACAAAGATACAAAAGGACAAAGAAAAACAAGATGTGACCTTTCTATTACACAATATATCACCAAAATCAAGTATATTATTAGTAAAATAGTCAAATTAACAGTAATATTGTCTGAGTCTGTTTATATGTTTAGAGTATGCAGAAGGCTGAGAGTTGGTGTGCAGGCAAAGATGGCCTAGGCGGAATGGCTTCTGTTGGTTCATCCTTAAATGTCTACAGCCAAATGGATAAAACTACCCAACACATGCCCTTGGGATTTTGCTATGGGATATAATCTAGAAGTTAACCTTAGATACCTGCTTTGGCAGCTCCAAAGACTGCACCCACATTCTTTGGCAGAAAGAGTCTCACAAGACTTCTGAGCTTTTCACCTCTGAATGTTCTCGGTGGTGTGTCATCAGGCACACCTGTAATCCTCTGTCTTCTGTTAGTATTCTACCAACAGTTAATCTCCCCAGCACATAGCCTTACTTTCAGGGTATCCAATGATGTCATTAATATTGGGCAGCTTGCAGAAGAAAATGTATCAAGGCAGTCTAGGGATTTTCATTTATTAATTCAGACTTGCTTTTCATAGTCTACACATGTTCCAGAAGGCTTTGTTTAGAAATCATCACTAAGCAATAGACTCTCATTCTCTTTCCAGGGATGGCACCTTGTCCCTGGCTGTTCACACTTCTTCCTTCAATTTTGAATTTAGAGAATTAGGAGTTCAAACACTTTTCTTATTCTCTTATTGTCTTAGTCAGGGTTTCTATTGCTGTGAAGAAACATCATGACCACAGCAAATCTTATAAAGGAAAAGCATTTAATGGGTGTCTTAGAGTTTCAGAGGTTCAGCCCATTATCCTCAGGGTGAGACATGGCAGTCTGCAGGCAGACAGTGCTGGAGGAGGAGCTGAGAGTTCTACATCTATACCTGAAAGCAACAGGAAGTGATCTGAGACTCTGAGCATGGCTTGAGCATATATGAGACCTCAAAGCTCACACCCACAGTGAGAAGGCCACATCTCCTAAAAGCCCTATGAGCTTATGGGGGCCAAGTACATTCACACTATCACACACAAACACTCAGCAACTCATTTAAAACAATTTGCATCTCTCTCTCTCTCTCTCTGTGTGTGTTTGTCATATTAAAAGTCCTTTCAAGAAATGTTGTTTACTATATTCCTCAAGCTGAAAAATATCTCTAGAAACTCAGTGGCCATAGATGAATGAGTATGGTTTTGTCTTGTTCTGTCAAGCTCTATCTCATGCTCTAGCTATAAAACACCCTTAGCAATAAGTGAATGAATCACCAGCCTGATGCCAAAACACCTAACAGTTCCCTTCTTTTGTTTTGGTAGCTCCATCTTCTCCCCACTGCCCTCCATCCTGCTGCTTCCTGTGAGACTTCTTAGGGAAACAGCAGATGTGAGCTGACCCTCCTCTGCTTGTGAGTCATGGCTCTTTTGATAAGGGTAAGAGGTGAAGAGCTAAAAGGGGCAGTTGAGGTAGAGAGGTGTGGAGGTAGTTTTAGGGTCTACAGGTTCAGCTATCCATTGTTAGCTGTAGTCCAAAAATATTAGCAAATGGAAAATTTCAGATTAATTCCTGTTTTAAGTAACATTTACTACCCTACATTGCTGTAATTAGTTCATGAGTAGTTGTTAGTTTCTTACTGGGCCTAATGATAATAAACAAATTCCATCTTGTTTATTGCTAGCACACAGATGACATTGTAAGTGCTTTATAAATTTAAATCAGTTAATGCTCATGAGACCCCTATGAGAGAGAAACTTTGAACAGCTTCATTGTTCTTTGTGTTGTTGATTACTCAAGGTCATTCAGATAGTACCTAGGCCCAGGCCTCATCCCACTGAACAGAAACAGCTTGCTAGCCCTATACCTGCATGGTCATCTGGATACTTGAAAAGGAGACAAACCAATCTCATATGAGCAGTGGATTAATTGCTGCCTCCCAGTATGTCCAACTTGGATGTTATGACATGACTGTCATAAATTTAAGTTCTTGTTCAGAACGGCAAAGTTGAGTTCCAAAACAAAAACACAAAACAAAACCAAAAAACCATTTGTGAAATCACCTCATAATGTTTTAAGTGAGCTTATGGTTTTGCATTGGTTTGTGTTCGTAGCTAGCTGTGGCCCAGAGTTCATGGTTTGGGCACACCTCAGCATCTCTCTCTATTTACTTTACAGCTTAATAGTTTTGGGTTTTATTTATTTATTTATTTATTTATTTATTTATTTATAGAAGTAGATAGTAAGGTCACAAATAGATTTTGTTTTTGTATCTAGGACCAAAAAAAGATATGTATTGGGGGACTATATGGCTATGCAATTATTTACTTTTTACAGATATGCATCTAACTAAAACAATACAAGAGATTATTCATTGAACCCTTTTAATCATTTGTTTCCAACTCATGTCTGTTGCTTGTTAGGTGAATAGGTGAACACTAGAGAGAATGAGGCACCCCTTCTATTCAACACCTCCCTATGTTTATACCATGTTCAACAAGTCATTTTTAAGCAACATTTTTATGAGTTTGTTGATAATTTTATACAATGCATTTTGAACACGTTTGCTTCCTAACATTTTCCCTTATGAACTTTTCCACCTTCCCAACTTTGACTTTGAGATTTTTTTCTTTTTTTTTTCCCTTCATCTTTCCCCATGGAGTCTAGTTTGTGTTGCTCAAATAGTCTTCGAGTTGAGGCCTGCCCTGGTGTGAGGTCAGTTCATCATGGGCACATTATTAGAGAAAACTGACTCTCCCCCTAGTAGCGGTCAAAGGCCAACAGTTCCTCAGCCAGTGGTGGGGCTATGTCCTACATGTCCTCCTCCTCTAGCATGAGAAGCTGCTTTGTGTGCTTCCCCAATTCCCGAGTGCAGATAGATGTGCATCTTCCCTGCTGTGCTGGCGAACAGTTTTCCTGATGTCAAGAATCTCCTCTGGCTCTTAGAACATTTCCACCTCTCTTCTACAGAGATACTTTGGGGTGAGGAGTGAGATATGACTGTCTGCTTCAGAGCACTCCAATGTCTTTTGTTCCCTGTATATTGACCGGGTTGGGGTGGTCTCTGTGCTCCCTGGCATCTACAACCAGGAGAAGGTTCTTTTTAAATGTCTCTATGTGCCATTTATTTCATTAGGACTTTTGATGACCACATTAACAAGGCGAATAAAGTCACCAGGCAGTGGTGGTTTAAAATCTGGTGACTTTATAGACAAGCAGGCAAGAAATTCAAATCCTATTGGACAAAATAAAAGAGACAGCTTAGTCCCTTCTAGTTACAGATACCTAACTATTCGGACACTTTCCGGCAAAAGCCACATCATTAAACAAAAAAATGTCCATTTGGACAGATAGAAGAAAAACTGTTGATCGTCAAAATTCTTTAGTGATGATTCCTTGGCGTAGGAAGTCCTGTGTAATTAAAAACGCTAATGAGTCAAAGCTGCTGTTGATACAGCCCCAAAGTGTTTAATTGAAGAAGATGGCAGCACATTGGAATGGCACTAAGGGAAACTCAGAGGAAAAGGATGGCTGAATGGAGGAACAAGGAAATTGTTTGTATTAAACAAGCACTTCCTCCTGAACCTCTGTGGAAAGATGGACCTTGCCCAAGTTCATCCTCCACATTAACGGTGACCTTGCCAGCTCTTCATTCCTTCTTCTCCTTCTTTTCTTTACACAGAATCCAGCAATCCCCCTCTTTGTTCTATTTTGGGAACATCTGTTGCAAATCTAGTGTTGAGTTTATTTGAAGCTAACAGCTGCCCAGTAGCAATTCAAAGAAACAGCCTAGGTGAAGTTATTCTAAAATCCCTTTCAAATATTGTACCCTTAATTACACTGAAATTATAAGGAATGGAAACAGTGCTCCCTAGTTAGCAAGACCAGCCAGTGTTTTGTGTTTTATGATACTCCTGATGTATTTAGTCCAAATGTTTAAAGATTTAAGTCTTCATAAAAGGGACAAGAAAGTCGCAGCTTGGAATTGAGGCCAGCTGGCTCGTGGCTAGTGTTTACCAAGTGAAGTGGCACCGCCCAGACATTGCAAGATTCTTTGACAAATTCTCAATTTATACCTTCCTACAGCTCACGCTAAAATAAATTTGAATAGCTTAACAGTCTGTGTCTTTGAGTAGAGCTGCTTCTCAGAGTTGAACAAACTACAAGCTACTCAACCATTAAAAGAAAACCACTACCACCAGACAGACCTTGTACATCCTGGAGCCTTCACGGCTCAGCCCGGAAGGGTGAGCTAATTCCATAAGGTATATTTATGGAATGCTAGCCAAGCCTCCTCTATTCCATAAGAGAGTCTTTTAACCTTGGGTTTTCAGAAAGTTCAATGGCTAAGCAGGTCTTAAGCTCATACAGCAAGATTTTCTACAGAGTTCTCTGTGAGCCTATTACAGTTCTAAACATCTACACCTACCACATGCTGGTCTAGACAACAGGCCTAAGAGTCAAAGATAGCTACTGACCACCAGTTGTAGTCAAAGATCTGAAGGTGACCATTTAAAGCTCCATTGCAAATAGAGAGATAAGTCCTAAGTTACCGAGCTACAGAAGACAAGGCTGAAGGAGACTCAGGCCTTCCTAATGGAAAATACCCTCTGCCCCATCACACATGTATCTCAGCTTTTGGTGTCTGCATGGTGAGAATGCAAGAATAAGAAAGAAGACAGAGGGTTGACCTTAAGGTAGTGATTCTTGAGCAATGTGCTGGTCCTGATTTTCCTCCATGTTTTCTAAAAGTGGATTTCCTTCTACTTCTTTCCTTCTCTTTTTCCTGTTTTCTTCTCTACCTTTGATTTCCCCTGCTCTTCATATTGGTTAGTCCTTATCTTAGTTTCTGTTCTACTTCTGTGAAGAGACTCCATGACCAAGTTATAAAAGAAAACATTTAATTACATGCTTGCTTACAGTTTCAGAGGGTGAATCCATGACCACCATGACAAGAAACATAGCAACAGGCAGACAGACATGGCTATGGAGAAGTAGTTGAGACACTAACCTCAAGACAGAAAGAGAGAGACAGACAGACAGGTAGAAAGAAAGAAACAGAGAGACAAAGAAGCGGAGATAGAGTTAAATGTTCATTGGGAATGGTGTGAACCTTTTAAATCTCAAATCCCACCCCTAGTGATACACAAGACCACACCTCATAATCCGTCCCAAACAGTTCCACCAACTTAGGCCCAAGCATTCAAACATATGAGCCTATGGGGGCCAGTCTCCTTCCATCCCAAAAGCAATGCTTTCTGCAGTTCCATTAGGCTCGGAAAAACTGTACATCACAAGACAAAGAAGGCCTCAAAATTAGGTAAATAAAGTGCATAGAGACAAATACATTCAACCACCAAACTCCAAGTGTGTGTTTCTATAAGTGGACCACAGAGAATCATTAACTAATGAGCTTTCAGAGCTGGAAGGGCCCAAAGATGAAATGAAATCAACCTGTTCACTGTAGAAGACAAAGCAGGTCATCCTCAGATCAGAGATGACTTGCCCCAGCCAACAAGGCTGGCAATGACAGATCTGAATAGCTTGATCTAGGAACTCCATACTTAGCTTATGTTCTCTCCCAGGATTCTCTGAGGCAGAGTTCTTTGCTGTCCAGACTGAGTATCGATACTAACTTTACTTAACCACAGTTCCATCATGATGTACTGAGTAAGGCAGTGTGAGTTCTGGAATCAGGGAGATGGGTTCAATTCTCAACTCTGCCTCTTCCGTCTGATCTAAGCCACCTTATTTGCCTTCTTAAAGACTTTCGTCTGTAACAGTGAAGGATGCTCCCTGTCTTCCATGACCGTTGATTGGCTTTAAGAAAATGGTTGCTATTTGTACATTTCTTATTTTTTCGTATTTTCTTCTAAGCAACATAGTGGCTTTTCTCAAACAATACATCTAACACATATAAAACTGTTAGAGCACACAGCAGCGAGCATGTGTGGGTGTATAACATGCCCATTGATTAGGTCTATCATCAGTTACAAGCTCCGTTTCCACCTTCACTACTCTGGCTTACATAGCAAACTCTGTCACTACAGTAGATGATCCAGGGCCTTTGTGGGTTGCCTCATGGTGCTCCCCAGTTCATTCTCTTGCTCTCTGCTCTGAAGACACCCTAGTAGAAGATTTGCGCTCTCAAGGTCACGGGGTGGCTGCTCTGTCACAGCATCTGTGTTGCGAGTGGGTAAAGAGCAGTAGGGAGGACACTGGAGGACAGTAGGGAATCCATGTTCTCTTTCTTCAGCATTGCCACTAGCCCTGTCTACAGGAGAGGGTGTGAGCGATGACTTTTATCTGGGCTTATTTTATCCACGAGTACATGAAATGAAGAGACACTTGGCAGTCTATGGCGATCAGGAGAAAAGTGGGCTCATTCTGTTGAGAAAGAGTTGGTGTAAGGACAAATGGCTCCTTGTCAACGTTAAGGAGGAGCCCTAGAATCTGCAGAGGTCAGGAACACAAATAGACTTTTATGTCATTCCTGGAACTGGCTGGAATCCAGGGCAGCAATTCAGTAAAACTAAGTCACTGAAGAAATGAAGTGATTACTTGTGTGCTGGAGGTACTAAGGAAGATTCCAGAGTAGTCCATAGAGAAGAGACAATGCAGATGGAAATGTGACCAAACGATGGGCAAGGAGGGAGCTTTCTAGGTGGTGAGAGATGGTTTACCAAAGGCAGCAAGAGCTATAGGAGGAAGAGCAGGAGGCTCTGGCCTTTCTGAGCTCGGGCTCTTAGAACTGACCTAACCTTGAGGTCAGCATCAGGGGACTGTAGACACTGACATGAGGGTCCCTGGCCTCCTTTCTAACAGGACAAGGTCAAGAAGGGGAGACAGAAGCAGAGAAAAGCCAGAAATAAAGAAAAGAACAAAGAGGAGGTAGAGGAGAAAAAAGAAAGGAGAAGCGGGAAGATCCCTGAGGAAGGCTGGGAACAGAAGGCAGTATATGATCCTCTGTCACGAATTGCTGCAAGCGTACTTGGGTATATTGTACTCCAGGTCAAGACATATAATGCAGCTTATTCTCTACCCGCATTGCCTTGCTTGGGCTGTTTTCACCTCTACTTGCTGAGCCAGACTACGGGGTAGTGCAAGCAGGACCCCTAGAGCCAAGCTGAAATGAATCTGGGATGCTGGCTACGGACCAGAGGAAGACATTTAGACAGAATCTTCGCGCTTTCCCACTGCTGGGTACTCTGAGCCCATTATGTCACAGGTCGTAATGCTTTATAAATGTCACATTGGCTGTGTGTAAAGTACAGATTTTCTTTCTGACATTTGGTTGAAGGCATTCTAAAGCTTGTACACTGAGGGAAAAAAAACGCTTAAAAACGTAAGAGTAGTAATTACTTTAATACATGACAGTGTTCTCTTAAAATGCCCCGAGATCATGTTGTTTTATCAAAGCTGCCATTTATGAAGAGGAGAGAAAAATCATTCTCTGAGTTGCTACCTCTTAAAAGCAGTGAGCAGAAGAAATTAGTTCTAATGTATTGGTATTCAAAAGGAGTTGGCTGAAAATGCCCCTCCTAACTTTGGCTGAATTCTTGGTTTGCCAAAATGTTTTTCAGAGGATGTATGTGGGCTCGATTAGCCCAGAGCTTTCCCCTGTATACCTGAGTATTTGGTTCTTCAGTGGGACAATGCTGCACGATGATTAAGACAGGGCGGAGAGTAAGAACTGACGGCCACTCTCAAGCTCTTAGCTAGAAACACAGTGTGCTCAGGTATGATGATCAGGTTAGGGAGCCGATTTGCATAGGGGTGCTGGCGGCATGGGAGGCAGCTTGATTTTATTTTTAAAAGGAGCTCAAACGTGGATCCTGGAGTCTGTTTCCTCACACTCCCCGGGCTCTCCACCCGCTGCATCACGTTGAGGAATTAGTTTGCTTATCGGTGTTCATCTCCAAAGGTGGTTTGAGGACTTCATGAGATATGCGTAATAGGAAATAAGAATAAATTACAGCCCCTTGGCAGCATGCTGGGTCCTTGCCTCTCTCAAACCTGTCTCCTTGTTTACGCAGCAGCCACACTCCTCCAGGCCCCACCGTGCACCAAGCCTTCCCCGCTTCAGGGCTTGGCAGTAAGCTAGCTTCTTGTCTGAAGTGCTCAGACATGCTAATTCTCTCCTCTAAAGATAGCTCCGCTCTGAGGTTGCATCCCAAATGGTCTCCCCCAATGCATACTGGTAGCTTAAATTTACTCTTCCTAATCGCAAAATAGAAACAAATTCCATTTATTTAGCAGTATCCTTGTCCCCACCTGTCAATGTCTAGGAGTGAAACTGAGGCCTTACACGGACCAGGCAAGTTCAGGGCACTGAGAAACACCCGCAACCCTCTACCAATACCATACACATGTTTGTTACAATGTCTCCTTGGATCAGTCGTAGGTCATGGAGGTGGACATCAACTGTTTCACTCATCATCATAGACACGTTCACCATGAAATCTGTCACATGGGATGGACATTTGATACTGGGGAAATAAAATAGTGGGAAATGTGACTTTGAATATGAGACATAAACACTGTGCCTGGCTTATCATATGTATTTTAAGAATGTTGACACATCATTGATGTGAGTTGTGGGTTTGGGAGTGTGTCAAAAGGATTAACATAATAACTGATGTTTGAAATTGTGTTCTTTTATCACCCATCTAGTTTTATAGAGCAGAATTTTTATATTTCTATGTTTTGGGCAATTCATAAGAATTTTAGGAAAAAATTATTAGTCGTTTTACTTTTGTAGTTTGAAATAGATGCTTTAAGATTCACTTTTATTTATATGTATATGTGTGATGGAGGATTGTGCATATATGTGCAAGTACCCATGGAGGAGCCCGAAGAGGGTGTCAGGTGCCCTAAACCTAAAGCTGCATGCTCGCTGCATGCCCTTGGCCCTTGTTACTTACCAGATGTGGGTACCGGGAACCGAACTCTGATCCTCTGCAAGGGCCACAAGCATTCTTCTTACCATAATTATTATTTTATACTGTGTGTGTGTGTGTGTGTGTGTGTGTGTGTGTGTGAACGAGTCTGTATGTCTGAGTGTGACTGTGTGTGTGTGAGACTGAGGATGCCAGAGAAGGCTAGAGGCCTTGGGTTCCCTGAGGCTGTAGTTACAGGTGATTGTGAGCTACCTGATGTGGTACTGGGAATTGAGTACACATTAGAAATTGGGTCCTTTAGAAGAGCTGTATGTGCTCTTAGTCACTGAGCCATCTCTCCACTCTCTTTCTCTCCCTCTCTCTGCTTCTCTCCCTCTCTCTGTTTCTCTCCCTCTCTGTCTCTCTCTCTCACACACACATGCACGCACACATGTATGTGTATGTATGTGTGTGTATGTTGTATGTATATGTATATGCAGTCTTTCACAGTATCACTCTGGCAGTGGTGGAAAGGAGGATTATTTCTGGCTCTGTAGAGAATTACAGAACAAAGGGTAAGTAAGAGTCAAGTCAGGCTCTGTGACAGAACTTCTGGAAAACACAGCAGACTAAAGAGCAAAGGGAAGCCCCCAGGTTGAGGGAAGGTTTCTGCCGCCGGGTGAGGCATGTGTGGCATCTGTGGCAGCATCTGGAGCTCTCTGCCCAGGCAGGCCATACGGAAAGGGGAGTGGTTTGCATTCCCGCTGCTGGGTGTGCCCCAAGTGTCCTTGCTCGAGCCCCACAGGGGAGCTGACTTCTGGCAAGAGTGCATCGACTGAAATGACCTCCAGGAGTGGATTATCAAGAGACTCAAGATCTTAATTTAGGGGCATCGCCCAAAATATACTAAAGACCATATTTAGCGCTTATTTGTGGGATTTTATAGGAAACCATCATTCTACTACAATTCGCTACTATTTCTAGGTTGCCAATCTCAGCTCATTTACAAAGCTTAGAAAAACCAAAGATCTGAAAGTACTTCGCATCTGTTTTCCTTAAAATAAAAGGACAAAGGGATTAGCTCTTCCTTTTGACTTATTCATCGGAATCCATGGCAGGAAGAGAACGGTTCTGATTTTTGTGTAAGGAAAGAAAAAAGTCCATTTCTCTCTCTTCCCCTGGAGAAAGGCTGGTTTAATCCCACCTCCCCAGCCCATCTCCTGCACTTAGGATCTGGCTCTTTGGAGTCAGTGTTTGTTTATTGCTTTTTAGAAGCCAAGTCAGCCGCTAAATTCTGAGAATACAATGACGGCAAAACAAGACCCCCTACCTACAAGAGGTCTAATCCAGAGGAGAGGGTGGAAGATCAGCGATATGTTGCAACCTAAGCGTCTCATACACACATGCTTTTTGTGGCGGTACTGGGAGAGGCGGGCTCCTAAAGTGTGTATTTCTGGAGCTATGGGAGTGATGCCGGAAGAGAGCAACCCTTCCCTGTGAAATTCCAGCTCACTCTTTGTGAGGAAAGTGTGGTAGCAAGTCTCTCACACACCTTATGTGATCTGCTATAGAGTGTTAAGACTTTGTACATGTACATGTTGATGGCATGCAAATATGTATGTATGTGTGCTCACATGTGTACGTGTACATGTGTGTGTGTGTGTGTGTGTGTGTGTGTGTGTGTGTGTGTGTGTAGGCCTGTTCTGTGCTTGTGAAGGACTGGGTTACTTCTCTAGACCACTGTCTGATCTATTTTCAGAAGCAGGCTCTCTCACTGAACCTGCAGCTTGTCGATTGTGGCTGACCTAGATAGCCAGCTTAATCCAGACATCCCCTGTCCCTGCCTCCCAAGCGCTGGGACTGTAGGTGGTTGCCTGTCCTGGTTAGGTTTCTATTGCTGTGATAAATATCATGACCATGCCCAAGTTGGGGACTAAAGAATTTGATTGGCCTCACAGATTACAGCCCATCACTGAGGGAATTCAGGGCAAGAATTAAAGGCAGGAACTGGAAAAGAGGCCACTTTGGGATGCTGGCTGCTGGTGTGCTTCTCATGGCTTGCTCATTTGTGCAAGAAATACAATGCAGGACCACCCACCTAAGGATGGCACCACCTACAAAAAGCTGGACTCTCCCGCTTCAATCATTAACCAGTAAACCAATAGCCAAATGAGTAATAAACTTACCTAAAGGCCAAAGTGATGGATGTACTTTCTCAGTTGAGGTTCTCTTCTCAGATGACCCTAGCCTATGTGAACATGACATAAAATCTAGCCAGCGCATGACCTTCTCTGCCTGGCTTTTTCTATGCATTCTAGGGGGTCTTAAGTTTGGTCCTCATGCTTAGGCATTTTTACCTGATAAGTCATCTCTCTAGCCTCTGTCATATGTTCATTAAAGTAGCTGTGTCATAATATTCCATGTACTCGGAGAGTTGGTATCTAAAGCATCACGGCAGACTAAAGACCCTAAGACCACCCCTTATTCCTGACCATGCTCAGTCAAATGACGTCATGAACTGTGGTGCTGAAGTTGTACCCAGGGTCTCATACAGGTACACGGTAATTCTCTACTCCTGAGCTGTTCCCACCCCTTAATGAGCTGGCAGAGTAAAGGAAACCTTAAAAGTCCAAAGTGGGCCTTAAAACTTCCCACGGATGAATTTTTATTTAACTTGTGCTTTTAACAGCAAAGTGATAGCATTTGAAGAAAGAGCAACCACGAGCACACATCAACAAAGGCAAAACTAGAAGCATAAAATAGGTCAACACATTTAAGAATAAAAACATCGGCTTCAGATTTGCATACATATTACATCTGTGTTATAGTTGATGAGTTAATGCATCTAATATGTTTAAAGAAATAAAGAACACTTGGAGTGTGAATATAATGTAGGATGAGGACCTCAAGAGTGAGCAGACCTAAAATACTCATTGAAATTGTAGACATAAAAATTATAATGATTGAAATAAAGAGGAATATGAACAGTAGCCACTTAGACATAGCTGAAGAGAGAATTAGTGAATAGGAAGTATTAACGATCAGGAAAATCTCTGAAAAAATGTAGAATTCAGCCAGAGAAAGAGATAAGATACTATGAAAGAGACATAAAGAACCAGGACCAGTTCAGAGGCCGTGTAACCCTTTCCTAACTGAACTTCTAGATGAAGAGTAGAGAAAATTCAGAGAGACAATATTTGAAGGTCAGGTCTGAATTCTTAGAAGCAGCAAGTCCAAAATGTTCCCAACAAGTTGAACTAAAAATCCATCTAAACCAACACTTTGTATTCTACATTTTAACGCCAAAGATTCTTCATCCCTACCCCTTCCTAACAGGCAAGAGGCAACAGCAATGGCAGGAGCCGCAGCAGCAACAACCACAACATCCCCGATTGTCTAGTGCATTTTTGTGGGAGAATAATAGTGAAATTGGCAGCCAGCTTCTCAGTGATAACAATGTCAACCGAAACAAGCTCACCCATCTATTATTCTATACCCAGAAAAATTATCTTTAAAGTTTGGATATAATATAACTTTTCAGGCAAATAACACTGATGTATTTTGATCAATAGCACTCCAAAAATGTAAAAACAGATAAATGAGAACCATTTGTATAAACAGTAACAACAATGTCTAATTTCATGGGTGTAATAATGATATAACCAAAATATTCTGGTAAACGTATTTTATTAGTTTTATTTAGTATTTATTAAATTAAGTCCACATGTTAACATTTCTAGGTTAATGATTAAAATAATAAGGGGAGAATTTATATTTCTACAATATACATGTGACTAGCTTTAGGCTTTTTGATGAAATACATATGTTTGCTAGATAAAATACATATGTTAAAAGAAACATAGAAAATGCAGAAAATTTAGAAAGTACAAAATAAAGTGGAAGCAAATCAAAATATGTCAACTATGGTAACAAATAAGCATGGGCTAATATTTTTAGTTAATAGACAAAACTGTCACACTAGTTAAGACATGAAGCTCAGCTGTGTGCAGAACTTGAGGCACATAGAAATATATTCGAGTTGTAATCCTCAGGGAAATGCAAATAATGATACCATTAACACACATTATAGATTCCAAACCATGAAAGCTAGTGCTTGGTCAGGATGCTGAGCTGTAGGAACCGTTATCTCTTGATGAATTCCTTATCCTTTGGGTCCCACCATTGGGGAAGATGCTTTGGCATTAGGTAGTAGAGAAACATGTGCATGTGGCTGGATATATACATTAGAATATGCAATTTGTAACAGTCCAGACTCCAGACCATCCAAATATTCCTCAGCAAACCAGTGGCGAGCTGTGGTGTGTTCACAGGATGAAGCACGATGGCAGAACAGCCAAGGAAAGGGGCGCAAATGAGTGAGGGTGGGGAAGTGTTTGCTCTGACTCTCACAGGCAGGCCCAGACTTGTTTGTGGGGAAGAAATACTGAGAGCAGTGTTGGAGATGCTGGAAATGTGGGCTGGTCTCAGAGGCAAATCTGGGAGTGGTGACAACGGATTGTCACCAGCTTCTGAAAGACTTCCAAAGCAGCACTGGAGCACCGTGTGTGCCCAGCATCAGGGAGAAGGTGAGGAAATGCAGGGATCTGGTGGTTCTGATCTTCTCAGACACCGGGTAGTGGAGAGAGAGTGAAGGAGGAAAATGGCTTCCTCTAGTACCAGCTACTGACGAGTATTTATTGAGAGTGTCCTGTAGAAACCCTAAAGTCATCTCCAGAGCTCTCTCCAATGGGTACTTTCTGTGCTTCTGTTTCGTGGAAGGGGAAGAAGCAGGGCTCAGAGTTCAAGTGGTAAAATCAAGACTCTCTCATAGCGGGTTTGACTGGAATACAATCTGTCTATGATTTTCCTCTTGCCAAGGAACACGGCCGTCACCTCGGTTGAGCTTCAGGTGAGTGAGGTGAAGTGTACTGGCTCCTCCTGAGGGAATGAAGTCACGCACAACGGGGCTCTACCGTGCAGGGCTGTGCCGGCCCTTTGGTTTTTGCAAACACCCTGGGGTTGGAATCCTAGTCTGGCTCCCTTAGCTGTGTGTCTGGCAACACTGACAAGCCTCTCAGTTGTAATTCTTCATTCTGTAAAAGCAGAGGGTGTGTTGTGAATCAGATATCAACGGGCAGGTGAAAATGACTAGGAGTACCCAAAACCAAACAAGGCTGGAAGCTATCGTGGGTAAATCAAGGGAGAGAGGAGCAGATTGTGGGGAAGTGAATAGTAAACACGTGGAGAGGAGGGGAAGTAAGAGCTATTTTAATTAGGTTGTTTTGAATAGAGTCCTCTTGGCAACCGTTGTCCCCTCTGGGCATAAGAATCTTGTCCTCTTCCTGGTTCAAGGCAGCCATCTTTCTTGTGGGGAATTAATGCCTGAGTTTAGGTAGAAAGGAGGATAGAGAGCACATTCAGCACGTGACTGTTCTCAACCGATTTCTGCTCAAAATTATCAACAAGATCCAATGGTATCTTTAGCACAGTACGTTCTGAGCTCTTCAGTGGAGGACAGAGACAGCTTGTGACCATTCTACATTTGGGGCTCTTTATCCCTCAGTGACACCTTTCGTGGACTCAGGGGTAGCCTGAGAGAAAGCACTGCACTTCTAAACTCCTTAGAGCCTTCTTAGCTTTAACAGCACTTAAGCTCATGGAGTCTGGAGCCGCGCTATTTAAATCGGAATACCAAATTCTCCACTGACCAACACTGTAACAGGACACTGGCCTTTCTGCTTCTCAGTTTTTCCTATATGGGAAAAGAGAGGAAAGGTGGTTGTTGATATTTTAAATGAATAATATTATTGGAACTGTGATGAATCCTTAGGAAAGACAAGATAAGAGCAGCAATTGATAAGAAAATAGGAAAAAAGAACCTCATTTGCTGATGCATGCTTGATTTTTCCTGGCCAGGTTCTCAAAGCATTGCCTACTTTTTCTTTCAATCTATGATGTGTAGTTTTGAGTTTTGGCTCAGACTGGGAAGGAGGACTGTGCTCAAGGAAGGGCAAGTGTGGCTTCCAACCATGTTCAGAGCAGCTAAGAAACGAGTAGCTGTAGCATTATGGGGAATAATCTGCATCCCCCCATTTTTCTTCCCCCCTTCTCTCTCCTGCTGAGATATTTTCTTCATTAATTGGAAATCCATATCTCCCCAGCTCCTAAGGCACCCTTAAAGAGGAACGTGTACAATTACAATTATTGTTTGCTTTTTCTATTTTTTTTCATGAGAGTCTCAACATTTTTAAAAATCTGTGTAGTTTTTAACCCAATGACTGTTTCTGTAACATCCATCACTCTGACAGAGATTATAACACCCGAGTAGAATGAAGAATGAATAATTTAACAGGAAAATCTAATAAATTAGATCCTCAGCAGAATCTTCAAAGAGATTTTCTGAATTAAAGGTGAGGCAATCCATTTGGTATAAACTAAATTAACCCTTTCTTATACATCTAGAATGCCAATGTAAGGCCGTTTATATCTCGGATGAACGAAATAAAACTGGTTACACGTGGCCTGGAAATACAAAGGCATCTGCTCAAGATAATTTGCTCCTATGTATACACACACACGTATATATATTAATATATAATATTAATATAAAGAGTCCTCTAAGCGGTTATTGCAGCAACCCCCCTTATGGATGTCTAATACAGTCTGATTACAAGGAGCCTTTAGAAATATTTCACAGTGCAGAGCCTGAAGTCACAAGGCCCTCAGAAGCCACATGGCCTAAACCTTTGGGAAACAGAACCTCCCACTGGCTGTAGAAGCTGCTTTGGTGTCAGTGCTGGGATGGGACAGAGGCTGGCTTGTAACACGTGTTTTAATACTCTGGTCATGTTTGAAATGCTTGCTAAAGAAAAGCCAGACAGGAAAAGCCACTGAAAGATATCTGGATGCCCAAACTCCACGTGGGACTACTGAAGACAAAGTCCTCGGTGAGACGCAGTTAAGCTACCGGGAAAGGTGATTTCCAGTTTCATAAGGGACCATCATGTTTTACTTTGGATCTTTTTCCTGAACAGAAATTGGGAGAGTGGCGGCCAGGTAGCAGTGGTAAATGGTTTGAATAAGAAAATATGTTTTGCCTAACACACAGCTGGAAGGTTAGAAGTGCCCAAGGGAAGAGGTTTATCTTTATTATAAAATATGAATTAGTTGTACTCAGAAATGGAGAGTATCTCCAAAAAGAAAGGGGAAGAAAATAAAAGTAACAAAAGTCTGAACGCATTGACATGGGGTCAATACGTGTACACACGTTTGCAGTTGCCAAATCTCATATACACTCTGTCTCTCTCTCATACTCTCCCCCCCCCTCTCTCTCCCACACATGCACACACACACGCACACACACACACACACACACACGTGCACACGCACACACACAATACAAATGTGGAGTAGCCGCACACTCCTACCACCCTCTCACCCCTTTGCACCACAAAGATTCAGCGTGATGCCAATGAGTCATTGTGGAGAAACAGGTGGGTTTTCACCCTGGGCTCCAACCATGTAGGATTTGTCCTTGAGCGGCACTCTTCTTAACAGATCTTTGCACTCTACACCTCCAAATCTGATATATTTTAAAAACCAAGATTCTAAGAACTGCCCTCCCAGTTCTCGTGTGACAGAGCTTCGGAAGCATACAGCGGGCACGCAGCTGCAGAGGGCCAGCAGGCCCTGTAGGAGGGAGGCCCCGCGCAGTCAACCAGATGCTGCCTCTGAAGTTTGCAGTTTCAAATGCTCTTCAGCTATCATCTGTCCATATGTCTGCCCATGCTCTATCTTTGCCGCTGTAAAATGCACAAAGACATGGAGTGTTTACTTCAATATGCTTTACTCTTTTTCTTGTTTCTCTCCAATTAGACTTTCAGAATTTACAGCCCAGAATACTGGCTCTAGTCAATGTGGCTGCGGCTTAGTTCTTCCTCACAATTACTGGCTGCTCCAGAGGGTTGGGGTCAGAGGCTTGATTAAATAAATTACAGGTTCGGGTCCCTTCCAATAAACCATGTCAGGCTTTAGGCAACCCCGAACAATGCTCCCTGTTTTAACCCATAATGGGCAGTTGAGTTCAGTAAATGGCCTAATCACTACAGCATAAATATTTATGGGAGAATTTTTCCAATTAAGGTAGAGGCTTGTTTAGATGCTATCGGGTTAGAGAGGGCTTTTCCAACAAGAAAATGACTGTTAAAAGACATCAGGAAATGGTTAAACTCCAGAAGGCTAAAAGGTCAGCGAGGCCACTGCATGCAAAGCCTGCATTCATAGCCACACTGTCTATGCACGTTAACTTCTAACCCTACCCCGTTAAAAGGGGATTAAAATAACCCTTTGTACCTGTGGAAAAAAAGTTGGTTCATTCATATGAGATATTTATGTTGAGAAATAAAAATGTGGACCAGTGCCTTAACCAGATTTGATATTCTCCCCGTGTTTACAGCAAGTGGTCAGGAGTTTTTGCTTATTTGCTGGGCTGGGTCTAGGTACGAAGGGTGGCATCGATAATGGAAACCGATGATTTCTGTGTAGGTATTGTCAGCACAGACACCAAGGATTCCTGTTGCTAATATAGCTAGAAAGAGATATGGAAATACGGAACGTGCAAGAAGGAGCTGCACAAAATGCAGAAATGTTTCATACAGCAAAACAACAACAAAAATTTTTCTCAGAGGATTGTTCTTAGTGGAAATTCATGAACCTACCAAGTGTGCATGTGTGTCTGCCATATGGCATTATGTCCTAAAGGCAAATATAAAAAAAAAAAGACAAAAAGAAAGTAGAAGAAAACACTCCCTGTAAAATGTGGATATTAAGTCTTTTTGCGTGAAAAGTTTACTAAATTCACAGAAGAAGAAACACAGTGGCTTGTCCTTGATCATCCACTGGATCTGGAAACACTTTGGAAACATTATCGTGTGATTTCAATTGTCTTAGAAAAATGGTATAAAGTACTAAAGACAAAGGTTAGTTAGCAACAATTTCAGCAGCCAGCCATGACACAAAATAGAGCTTGTGCCACACACAAAGGGGGAGGTTGATCTGCCATATTAGGGTACTAGATGTGTTTAAGCCAAAATGAAGAGTCACCTTCTCCAGGTCATAGCTGCAGCAAAGCCAGAAGAACACTTGAAAAGATAGGAGACTATAAAATGATGCCATTGCCACCTGAGACAATTATGCTGTTTTAGTTAGGGTTTCTATTGCTGTGTCGAGACACCATGACTATGGCAACTCATATAAAGGAAAACATTTGACTGGGGTGGCTTACAGTTTCAGAGATTTAGTCCTCTATCACGATGGTAGGTACATGGCATCATTCAGGCTGACATTGTGTTGGAGAAGGAGCTGAGCATTCAACATCTTTATCTGCAGGCAACAGGAAGTGAACTGTATCACTGGGCATAACTTGAGCATAGGAGACCTTAAAGCCTGCCTCCACAGTGACACACTTCCTCCTTCAACAAGGCCATACCTTCCAATAGTGCCACTCCCTACGAGGGCCATTTTCTTTCAAACCACCACAACACTGAAAGACAACTGACTCTGAGCTCTACCCAGCTCCCACCTCCACCACCACCCTCAGCATGAAATCCTTAAGGATCCAAGAAAAATGGTGTGAAGGGGTGAGATATGTCTCAGCGCTCAAGTTCAAGCAGCGATGTTTGGTTTTAACCTGCCACCTCCTCCTCTGCCCCCAGTAGTGGGTTTACTAAACCAATTCCTCAGTCTAGTTCCTCAGCAGGATGCAGAAGACAAGCAGGAGGGTTCTCAGAAGCAGAACCTTAGACCAGGGATAATATATTCAGTGACTTTGAGAGGGAGCTTTGAAAGAACTAACACAGCCTCTGCATCAAAGCCTGTGGAGGCCCCAAAGGATGCAGAGTGGGTTAACAATCTTCTCAACACTCGCCCCATTAACATTGGTTGGGTCAAGGAAGATACACTTTAAAAGATTCCTAATACCATTTTTTCCCTGGCATTTTTATGCCCTGGTTTTAAACTAGCATTCATTCTTAGATTTCTTACTTTATTTTGAATTTTCAGCTTCATGGTGTTAATTGCTTCAGAAGAGCAATTCACTGGTGGCTACAGGAACCACCTGGTCCCCTCTTTGGACTTGACCCCTTTAGGCCTCATGAATGGGAGAGGAGCCGGTTGTCCAAAACTGAAGAGATTCTGGTTCTGCTTAGACCCCTTTGCTGTTACTGCAAATGTGTTTGTAGTTAGCCTGAGCTCTGCTGAACTGAGATGATGCTGTACAGAACAGAAGCCAGGCATCAAACTCCTATCACCTCCTTCCCCCTAGATGCTGATGCTCCTAGCTGTAGGGGAGGGCATGTCTCCATGCTATGTCTGGCTCGGGAGCCAGCAGTGGGAGGGAATAATGTTCAGAGAGCTTTATTTCTAGGTTATGTCCCTGATACACATGGAGTCTTCAGATTTGGGCAAATTTGTTTTGGCTTTCTGATGTCCCATGCAGGAGTGTTTTAACGATCAACACGATATTAAGGACTGTTTCATCAAAATGCCATGTAACAGGTGGAAAATTCACTACCAATTAGGGAAAGAAACTTAATGTTTGACATTATCCCAGATACCCTTAAAAAAAAGACACCACAGATAATTGAAAGAACTTTGTTTGGAGTGCTGGTTGTTATGGTGGTCACACTGGGGCTATACTCGAGGCCAGTTTCCTCCCTATGACTAATGCATATAACAGACCTGACCAGCCACATCACTCTGTGGTCCTTCCTTTCCCCGACATAACATCTTCAGCATGAGTACTTATTCAGGAACTTTTCAAAGTAGCTATTTCTATCATAAAACTATCATCTGTCATTAAATAAAATAAGAGCACAGGTTACAGGAAGAGGTGGAATGTTCTTTAGATTTAGCCACCGGCGTGTGATGATTACTTCTCCAAGAGCTCAAGGGAATGTATGATAGAGAGTCGATGCTGGCTTTAACTTGGTTTGTATTCTGACGCCCAAATATTAGAGACAGATATTCTTCATGATGATACTGTGATCTGAATTAGTATGTATATTGTTGTGGAATAATAGTTTAAGATGTGTTACATTCATTTATTCTGTGGAACGTTTGTTTAATGATGCAGGTGTACTGTATTCTTTAAGTTGCATTTGTTTAACTCTGTGAAACTGTGTTTCTTTGCCTGCCTGAAGCACCCGATTGGTCTAATAAAGAGCTGAACAGCCAATAACTAGACAGGAGAGAGATAGGTGGGCCTTCCAGGCAGATAGAATAAATAGGAGGAGAAATCTAGGCTTAAGAAAAAACAGGAGGAGCTAGAAAAGGAGAAGGAGAGAAGGACACCAGGGACCCGCCACCCCAGTCACCCAGTCAGCCAAGGAGGAAGAAGAAAAGAAAGATACATAGAATAAAGAAAGGTAAAAATCCTAGAGGCAAAATGTAATTAAAGAGAAACGGGATAATTTAAGTTAGAAAAAGCTGGCTAGAAACAGTAAAAAAAACCCATAATTTTCCTGTATCTCATTGTATGTTCAGTAGCCTTGATCAGCTAGCTCAAAGTAAACAGTTTATGTCCCAAACAATATAGAAAACAGCAAAAGCAGAACTTGGGCGATCTGAGAAGTCAACTACTCATGGGTGAGAAAGTGTGCAGGTCTAGGCTAGCGCGGAGTCAAGGCAATGCATCCTTTCCACATGGACTCCAGTGTGCCGTAAACTAAGTCAGCCAGCAAGATGGACTCCAAGCAGTCTGTTTCTCCCAGGACCCAAATCAATTCTTTTGTAAAACTCAGGGACATCATTGCCTGCAGTTTTGAAAAACAATAGTGTTTGGCACAATCACAGAAAGCAGGACTAGACTAGAGAAATTAAGCCAGAGGTAATAATTTGGTACACCCCTCCTCGCTTTGCTGTGTTCCTTTGGTAGGTCTCATGGGAACTGCTGCTGTTGCTGAGAAAAGTCTGAATTTGTTTACTGCTAACAAAAGTTTGTGCTCCATTACTGAGGGATACGGAAGAAAGAATGAGCCAAATGCAAATTTTAGGGTACTCTTGAATTGCTTAGAGTTTGATGAATAGGCTTGGCATCTTTCGAGGTTTAGATGTCTAACGTTACCGATACACGCTATTTTATTCTGTAGATGGATTTGTATTCTTTTACTTATCACATTTAATTGTAACTACTATTAAATACACACAACCAGTAAGAGCTTTGTAAAGAAAGAACAACCCCGGTTTTAATAGCATGCTCTGTTACTAAAATTCTACCATATTAGGCTTAAAACTTACCTGCTTCTGTTTGTAGCATACTATTTTTTTTTAAAAAAAAAAACTAACACTGTGATATACAAGATTGATTGCTATAATTTGAACTTGTGATGGTCCCAGTAGGTGCCTTTGGCAGGGGATGTCTTTTGCTGTTGAGGTGGATCCCAGCTCTCTCCCCAGTCTCTTTCTGATCTTTTGCCACAAGTGAATAGTTTATTCCATTAAGAGTTTCTGCTGAGAAGGGCTGCCATGCCACCAGCCCAAATCACCAGGGCCACACAGCCCTAGACTGGAGCTTCTCCAGCATGAATGAGAAGAACCTATTCCTAAGTCTGTTACTTCAGGCACTGCTTGTGATGCAGAGCTGATTAGCACAGTTTGAATATGATGATGGTTTCATAATACTGCTGAAGTTTTGAAATTCCTTTATCTCTGCTACTCAAACACATCTTCCAGAAACAGGTTTTAAAATGACGGCCTTATTTGTATCTGGGGTTCTCCTGGTCAGTGTCCCTAGTGGCTAACAGTTGAAACTAATTTTCAAGCTGATCACTTAATGTGGCATCTCAGTCATCGCTAGACGTTTGGCGGTGGTAAGTTCAAGAAGAGCTGAGGTCTACATGGTCCACGTGTCCCTTTCCATGAAAGGCAAATCTACACGTTTTTGCGCTAAACAAATGGTATAGAAATGTCTGCAACGTCCTAAATTCTAGACGAGCTGTCAGGTTTTAAAAGGGATAGCATGATGGTTTAAAGAAAATTTCAAAGATTTAGATCCAGTGTATGATGCAAAGCAGTGGGTTGCAACCATTTTTAGAAAAAGGGGTGGGGTTTAGTTTCCATGGGTTTACAATCCACACGTTGACACTCTGGATAACTGTGGCACAGAAGACTTGGCTATATTTCAAATATGTCACAGGTAAGGGATGTCTAGAAATTTCTTCCTGAAGTGTCTCTCCTGTTGCTGGCACACTCAGGGCTTGAGTTGTACTCTGCCCAGAGTTCTCCTTGCTCCCTGTTTGTCCATATGAGAAACCATGTCCGGACAGCTGGAGTCTCCTGGCCTAAGACCTTTCCAAAGCCTCCGTCGCTCATTTCTTTGTACACCTGCTGACAGTTTCTTAAATGGATCAACAGTTTCCTCACCCTGCTGTAACACTGATGACAGTTTTCAAGGGGGTATGAAAAAATATGCCAGCCTTGAAGTCATTTGCACCAATATTCACAGTTGATAATCCGGCTGTCCTTCTGATCCCACCATAGAGCACCAAAGGGGAATTTAAGAGTGGCGTTCGTTGATCATAACGACACCCGGCACGCACTACTGCTACATCCATTACTGGATTTCTGTGTTCGCACAGGGTGCTGTTCTCCATCTCCTCTGATGGTAGGAAAGAGAGGCCACGGGAAGGATGCAGGCTATAGTCTAGAGGGAAGTATAGCTGATAAATGGCTGTTAAATTCTGAACCAGACACCTCATAGAGTTTATGGACTCTCCCTGTGCTGACGGCTTTTAAATAAAACCTGGAAGTGCTGTCCGATGTCTTGGGACGAGTTTACCAAATGCTGAAGAAACCGAGTGGTCTCTTGGTGATTGCTTCATGTATCTGGTTCTTCATCATCCCTGCTTTCAGATGACTGACATGTGCGAGAATGTGGATGATAGTCCAGAGTTTTAAATACATCATGCTATATTTGGATATAATCTTGCCTGATTAAATCGTTACAGACCTGATTCCCCATAGGTATAGCAGAGTGGTTTGGATGGTTTTTGAGAATTGTTCAAGCCTGGTGCTGCTTAGCTGGAGATGTTCAACTGATGAGGGCTTGGAATGTGATTGGCAGCTGTCCTGCCCCTAAGGAACCGCTGCTGGTTAGGCCAATGTTCTTGAGTTTTCAGCCTTCAGGGTCACCTGGCAACCTTATCAAAAAGTTAGTACACAGGTGCTCCACTATAATATATTATAATATACACTTAATATATTAGGTGTATCCCTAAGCAATCAGTATGGGCTTGGGATACACCACCGAGGTCAAGATTAGTTTACCAGATCAGCCTTTTTTTTTTTTTAAAAACAGAAATGTTTCCCAATCCTAGGAAAGTCCATAAGTGAACTTTAATTCAATAATTAATCTAAAGTATGAGATCTACATAACCACACTGGAGTTGATAAAATGTGGCTTCTCTGAGTTGTGGACTGCCTGTGAATTAACCTGGGAGGGGGTCTCGCCAGCTTTCTGCATTGTGCTCTCTGTGGTGAGAAGAAGCTGTGTTGAGAGAAGCTGAACTAGAGAGCCGACTAAGGCTGTCACTGCAGTCACCTAGAATTTTGGAGTGCTATTCAAGGGATGGAGAAGAGTCCAGCAACATCACCCTGGGAACAAGCCCAAGGGAGTCTAAGTCAGCATACTGTCCACCCATGTTTATGGTGCACTATAGCAAAGATATGAAGTCAGCATTAATGCACAGCAGAAGAAAAATAATGATTTACTCACCCACAAAGATCAAATGTATGCCTTATGCAGGAAGATTCATGGGGTTATAAATCAGCATATTAAGCAAAATAAGATAAGCCCAGAAAGATTAAATACTCTTTGTTTCCTCCTCAAGGTGGAATATAGGTTTTATACACACACACACACACACACACACACACACACACACACACATCATGAAGGTGGAAGAGAGATGGCATGGAGGAGAGGGCTAGAAGCAGTAGGCAAGGAGAACAAGGAATGGTGATGAGAAGTGAGTATGGCCAAAATATATCATGTACTGAACAAAAATGTCACTCTGCAGCCCATCACTTTGTACACTGAGCACACACTAGTAAACAAAATAGAAACAACTTTCTTTGAGACTAGAAACCCACCACAAAGGAAGCTGACTTTTATGGCGACATCGTCTGTCAAAAGTGCTTCATTAGCTCCAAGCGTGAGGAGTAGAAGTGAGCGGCAGACCTTTTGCAGAGATTGCACGGAAAGTTACTGAAGCTGGTTTTCCAAATGGCAAAGATGAAGCCACTTGGAAGGTGTAGATGGGATGGAAGGACGTTGACTCTGGCTTATGAACCTCATCCTGAAGGTCTTGAAAGCTAAGCTACCGAGGAGAGAAATGGTTGATTAAAAGGGCGGGCAGCAGCGGAGCAGGGGCTGCTCCACTCATCCCGTTTTCAGCTTTATGCCTGGCTCAGCGGTGTTCAGATGTCAGCTCCCGAGGGAAAGGGACTGTTCCGCCAGGGTCTCAGCCCAGCAGGGGCTTCTCTGGTTTGCTTGATTTTGATTTCTAAAATGCAATTTATTCTTTCAGAATTTCATCCATGCCTACAACATGTTTTCAATCATATTCACCTTGGCCTTTTACCCTCTTATTCCTCTGGTCTCCTTAGAGTCTCCCACTGCCTTTTTTCCCCCTAAATTGCTCACTGAATCTAATCAGTGTACCCCAGATACAAAGGTTCCTTAATGTAGTCAGGACTGGCCTCAAATTCAGCCTTCCTGCCTCATTCTCCAGTGCTGGAATTATAGGTACATAATATGCCACATAGGTACACATGGCCAGTGAGAAATGTAGTAAATGATAAATAACTCAAAAGTTCATATTCGGGCTGGAGAGATGGCTCAGTGGTTAAGAGCATTGCCTGCTCTTCCAAAGGTCCTGAGTTCAATTCCCGGCAACCACATGGTGGCTCACAACCATCTGTAATGAGATCTGGTGCCCTCTTCTGGCCTGCAGACATACACACAGACAGAATATTGTATACATAATAAATAAATGAATAAATATTTAAAAAGTTCATATTCACTTTTGTAGATGTACTTTATGAGACAAAGTATTCTATGAGATATCTTAGAGTGTGATCTAGCAGGTTTCATGGAAAATTTTTAGACACTAAGAGCAGACTGGGAAAACAAAACAAAAAACCCCAAACCCACTACAAAACACCTTTGCTAAACAGCCCAGGCTTCCCTTGTTTTGGACACTGATATGTGAGAGGATCAGCAAGTAACATATTAATTAAGCCAATTGGCGACATTCAAATTCTCTAAGGGAAATGTTTATGGATACTTGGCACAGGATGCTTGTTCGATTCCCCCTCGGAGTCTTCACCACCACCAGAATGCTATTCAGTTCATTTGACAAATATTTAAGGAAATGTTTAAGAGCTGAATTTTCAAGGCTCAAGAGCAGTTCTCAGTCTGTGGATTGCGACCCTTCGGGGTCACGTGTCAGATACTTACAATCCATAACAGCAGCAAAACGACAGTTACGAAGCAACAATGAAATAATTCTCTGAATGGGGGTCACCATACCATGAGAAACTGTAGTAAGGGGTTGAGAACCGCTTTTCTAGACTATTCTTGGAATTTCCAATTGTTTTCTGTAGGTCTGCCGTCCCATCTCAGAGCGGACTGAGTTGATGCCCCGCAGCAGTGGCCTGGCGAATAATGGTGTCTGCATGAACGTAAATGTCAGGAGGAACTTAACAATCATGGCTTACAAGCAATAATCTGATTTAGAGAATTATTAAATTAGGCCCTACATGGCAAGTGGCATTTAAACAGTTCCGTTCGAGGGACACAGTCTGGGTGCTCTTAAGTGGTGGTGGTGGTGGGCAAAAGGCGTTTGTTTCTGTCCTGGCAGGCGCATGATTGATGCGGCTGCTTGTGTAGGCCTAGTAACCAACTTATTATTACAGGGGCTCTGAGGCTTGTCGCGGGGCTGTGCAAACAAATCACAGACCTCACGTGGGAACGGCAGTAAGTGGAAGGGTCTCGGTGGAAAACATCGTTTGTGAAATAAGCCTTTCAGCCCCAAATTTAGCTACCGAGAGTGTAAAAACAAAGGTCTTTGCAGAGAGACAGCGAGCAAAGCATGATGGATAATCTCGGCCATGCACATAATTGCTTCCAGGTGGCTGGCCACTTTATTACTCTGGGGGCCATGCTACCACCCTGACAATGTTTTCTTTCTCAAACACGGTAAGTCCTCAGAAGGCTGGTGCCAGCCGCTGCTGTTACCTACAACACTCTTGGTCCACTCCCTTTCTGTTCGGTCTCTAGACAACTGCCACATTAGGGAGATTTAATAGGGCGAGCATATAAAACGCAGTGTAGGGCAAACTGGGGGAAGTGTCACCGGAGCGCTGAACATTTGGTTTCTCCATCTGGGTGAAGCCGTCAAATGCTGGAGCCAGTGGAATCTGTTTCAAAGGCAGAGTTTCATTTGTTTGTTTTGTTTTGTTTTTAACTCTTCTGTATGACAGCTTTTTTGTTTTGTTTTCTTTTTGGATGGCATTTCTATTTTCTTTTTAATTTAACCAATTGCATTTCTAGTGGTACTTTCAAAGATCTACAATCTAGTATTTAATGACCTCTTTCTGTTCCAGAGGGGAAATCTAGTGCCTTGTATGGATGTCGGCACCTAGAAATAAGAGGTGGAGTGGTTCTTTACTACCTACTTTTCTAGGCCAGGGAAAATAATTACAAAAGCAATAAATAAATAATCACATTTATACACTTTTCATGTCTCAGAAGTATATCCCTAGAATAATCAATACAAGCTCTTATGTCCTTTACACTCCACCACATAGGCAGATTTCAGCGTTATCGACATTTCAAGAACTGTCTGTAAAACCTTGCTGTACGAAGATCAAAACCTTGCAATTGAAAGCAAACACTGCGGACATTTGTGCTCAGTAACAGTTCCTTCCTCCACTGAGTTTCTAGAACCCACAGAAAGGGAATAGATGATTTTTGGTAAGTTGGATTCGGTTAAACGTTGTCCTGTACGTGATAGGTGTATTAATATAACTGATGTAGTCTCCTTTTCTGTAGCATCCGACTTACAGCCCCTGAAAAGAAGCATAAATATTTAAATATGTGTATGGAATTATTTATGTTTCTATAAGAATATTTTTATGGTCCTACTTTAAATTCAGAAGAAAAAATAATATGAATTTGATACAAAACAAAACAAAGAAACAGGAAGAAATAGCACCAACTCTGAGAGTGAATTTATCTTAATTAAAATTGGGCTACCCTATTGTTTTAAACAAATGAACACCCCCACCCCATATCTAGGAAGGGCCTCCTGCTCTACATGATGGCTGCATCTGGGAGCTGAGACCCTGCCGTGGGTGCGGGAGGACACGGAGTTTCAAAGCACCTCAGGTTGGAGCATCAATCATCCACGCTTTTCATGTGTGTTTGGGTGCATGCTTTCCTCTTAATATATTTGCAATTCAGGAATGCACTCAACATAAAAACGCAAATGTATTTGTACAACTAAATCGATTTTTACACATAAATGACTAAATACAGGCAAGTCCCTATGGATGCCCTGAAGCATTGCTTTTGACCTCACTGAGCCCCGAAGCATCTATCTCAGGCAGAGAACACTGCAGAGGCAAGGTAACTGGCTATTAAAAAAATGGCACAAGAATTGCCATGAATTTTAATAAACACCTTTCCATAATTGTTTATTTCTTCCACAAGTATGCAAATGTATATACGTTTGGGCACAAAGTGGTTCTTCCTCTTATTAAAAAGATAACAATAACCTTCCATTGTTAAGCATGACAAGCCAAAGGCTTTTTATTCCTCATAAAGCAATTTCCATAAAGCATTTCACATTTTTTTCTTGCAATTGCAACAATTTTAATGCTTTGTCTAGATTTATTTTATAATTTCTGTGACTGAAGCTGTGGGTCTAGAGAGCAGAAGAGTTTGTTCAGGACTGTTTGACAGACTCCTGGCTGCTTTGGTGCCTATTGCGTTCTGCTAATGGCCTGCTCTGGCTGTGAAGAACTCTCTTCTTCTGCAGCTGGAGAAATAGCTTGGTTTGTCCGGGATCTCCTACCTCTTCTTACATGGCTTGTGATTGAAAGAGAAACCTCCTAACACCCTGCGCCTCTCTTTGGGGGCACCTGGACCCTCCTATGCAGCTTCAGCATATGTGGGTTTGTCCTGAGAACCCAGCTTAGCTTTGCCCTGGGAATCTGGCCTGAAGAGATATAAGCAGAAAGGGAAGCAAGAACAATTGAGGACCAGGGGCCAGGGGACTGGGGGGTGCGGATAATCCAAGCCAAAAGCCTCTTCATCTGAAGTCATGGACAGGTTTTCAGCAAGGACACCTGTCATGCAATCATTTTTCTCTTAAAATGGTTGCCAGAATACCAGGCAGATGTGAGCAAGTGAGCGCCATTGCTCATCAGAGGAGTGTCCCTCAGAGAAGACTAGCCCTCCCCTTTGGCAGCTTGGGAGACCTTGCAAGTCACACAACCTTTAGTTCGGTGCCAGAAAAGGGAGACAATGGATATAAATGTGCCACGGCCGTGGAGGCAGATAGGAAGTAATGGCTCTGCTTTCAGGAGTAAAGCACTAAGGTTGAGCCAGCCCAGGAGACCCCCTCATGGCCATTGGTTCATCCAGAAAATGACACGCTGGGCTTGAGTCTCCTGATTCTTTCTGTGAAAAGACATAGGGCAGTCATAGCATGAATGTGCCGCCCGCTGCCTCCACCGCTGCCTCCACCGTGGGTGCAAGGAGCAGCAGGAGCCGCCATGGCAGGTGGGGCTGTGCCTTGCCTTCTGTAGGGACACAGGCTTGGAGTTTTCTGCACCTTGATGCTTGCCTCAGCTCCTCCTCCCCAAATCTGCGCTGTCTCACTTGACTGGCACAGACGTCATTTCCTAAAATTTTCTCTGGTCAGCTTACTGAGTCTCTTCGCAGCCCGTGTGGACTGACTGTAATGCCCCGCTTTTTATTCTAAGGGTTATGGATTTATTCTGGTCCTTGCATCTGATTAAGAGAGCGACAATCCACATGTGTTAGGTAAGGTGCTATATGTTGTCTGTATCGAGTTTCCTTTATCCTTGGTTACCACTCTCTAACCCAACATTTTGTCCTTATGTTTAGAGTAAAGAAGTAGAGGCTTGGGCTAGAGAGGTGACTCAGCAGTTAAGAGCACTGGCTACTCTTCCAGAGAGCCTGGGTTCAATTCCCAGTACTCACATGGCAATTCACAACTGTCTGGAACTCCCATTCTAAAGACTCTGACACCCTCAAACAGACATCCATGCAGGCAAAACATCAAAGCACATAAAATAAATAAATCTTAAAAAAATAAAAGCAGTAGAGATTTAGTGAGTTGTAGGGTCACGGCCAGAACTGGGGGTTGGACAGTGGTAGAGCAGAGACTCATATTCTGGTCAAGTGTCACCGGGAAACTCATCTGGTTCCCTGCATGCTATGTTGATCCTTAGGATAACGATTGGAACTGATGTTTATCCATACCATAGCTGTCAAAACACTTTTAAAAAAGCTCCTAGCTTTTGCCATTGTGAACATTGTGCTTTGAAGTGTCTGGCACTAAAGTGATGGCATTAAAGAGACAACTGCTTCCCTGTCGTTTTAACATCCTGGGATTGAATGATATGGATAGTAACACGGGCAAGTGATCTAGCTCACAAAAGCCTTTAAATTCATCCCTGTTTGAATTGAAATCCCCCCCACCACACACCAAGTTCCATCTCTTGAAGGCTTGGTGGCAAGCCTGTGGTGTTATTCTGACATGATGGAACCTTTAAAAAGTGTGGTTTGGTAGATGATAGTAAAGCCACGCCCTTGGATAGGAGGGCCCTTGCCTCTCTCTGCCCCACACCTCCACCCACCACAAGGTGAGCAGCTTTCTCCTACAATGAAACACACATATCTAAAGATTCAAAACTAGCAATATGACAGAAAACATGTGGTATTTGTCTTTCTGATCTAGGTTACCTTACTCAAAGTGGTTATTTCTAACTCCATCCATTTGCCTCCAAATTACATTTCATTTTCCTTAATAGCTGAATAATATTCCCTGTGTAAAATCACATTTTCAGTATCCATGCTTCTGCCGATGGACAGCTATGCTGTTTCCATCTTCTGGATATCATGAATAGAGCAATAATGAATTTTAAAATCCAATTAAAAATTAGTACAAGAAACTAGACTGGGTTTCTAAAAAAAAAAACAAAAAAAAATAGATAAGGAAAAGAAATTAAAAAAGATAAATGCCTAAAAATGTTCAGTATCTTTAGTCTTCAAGGAAATGGCAATTAAAGCAAGTTGGAGATTTCATCTTACCTTGGTCAGAAAGGCTAAGTGTTTTTAGGAAAGACAATATATGTTGGCTGAGGTGCGCAGAAAGGAGAGCGCTCACTCACTGTTGGGAACAATGTGAACATATGCAGCCACTCTGGAAATTCACATAGAGCATCCTCAAACAGCTAGAAACAGATCTACCACATGATCCACCTATTCCGTTCTTGAGAATTTACCCAAAGGACTCTATTCTAGCAAAGAGACACTTGCTCACCTGTGTTCATGCACTCCAGTGGCCCATTTTAAGGGAACCTGAGCCAAGTTAAATGAGAAACCCAAACAGGGGGTTGGGGATGTGGCTCAGCATTAGGGTGCTTTCTTCAAATTCTCAGGGACTGAAGATTCATCTCCAGAGCTGCAAACAAACAACCCCCAACATAATGATCTCTCCAGGAGCAAGGTACAAGGATGCAGTAGGTAAGGGCCTGCTGTTCTTTTTTAGTTTCAGAGATCCTTGATGTAAAATGGTGGAGGAGCCATGCAGCTTTGGCAACCATGGTGGGAGACCAGCCCAGAGGTCAAGTGCATGAGCTGAAGGGTAGGGATAAAACCTTCTTGCTCAGTCCTTGGTGACCAGAAATATGATTGCCACATGGGGGCTCAAAATCTGGAAATCCAGCACTGGAGAGGTCGAGGCAGGGGGATTATGAGTTACTCATAATGGATTTCAAGCCAGCCTATGCTACATAGCAAAACCTTGTTACAAAACAGTGAAACAGCTAAGGCAAACAAAACCAAAACACAGTCACTGAGTGAAAGAGCATCAAAAGCCACCAAGGCGTTAAGCTTCTGCGAAAATGAAATGGTGTAATAGATTAATTAATAAGCTGTTTGCAAGAGAGCAGGAGGTCCATTATTTGTGAGCACTGGTGAGGCAATTTCAGAATCCCTGCATTTAGGTAGGAGGGATTTGGAGGCTGATGCACACATTTCCTATGGTAGGAACTGAACTGGAGATTAGGATTCATCTCCACCTGTCCTGCTACTGTCTAGCTATTTCTATCACAGGCATTGGCCCAAATTTTTCCATTTGTGCTGAGCTTTATACCAAGGGAGCTACATTGCCATTTTCAGGCATAGTCAAGGACCATTCCGTTTATTTTATTTTTCTTTTATTACTAAATAACTCCAACAGACAGGAGTTTACTCTACTTTCCAAAAACCCATTATACCAGACAGGGACTGCCAAAATCCCAGGAGAAGCTGTTTACAAATGTAGTTTACAAACAAAAGGAGATGTGGAAGGAGAGAATTTGAAGATAAAAAATATTCAGTTATTCATTTCAGCCCCAATTTTAGCAGCCTCGCTTACCATCTATAGCTTGGTGCCGCATTCACATTCCTCAGACTGCTGACTTCTGAGTTGCAGTTTGAGCTTATGGGTTTTTTTTCTTTCTTTCAATAAAAAAAAGGAAGCTCATTTCCTTAAAAGGAACAAGAAGCCCCAGTTTTGTCCCTCACAGAGGAATTTGTTCAGGAAACACTAGGTAACAGGGTTAGTTATTTGAGGCAGGATCCTGCTGGGTGCAGCATCCTTGAATAAATTGCATTGGAGGCTGCAGAGACAGTTTGCTCAAAATAGCTATAAGAGCTTCTTTTGCTCCTGCAGAATGCACAGCACCAAGGCTCACTGCACAGCACCAAGGCTCACTGCACAGCACCAAGGCTCACTGCACAGCACCAAGGCTCACTGCACAGCACCAAGGCTCACTGCACAGCACCAAGGCTCACTGCACAGCATCAGCACTGCACAATTCCTAGAAGCTTCGGCTTCACGTACTGGGATGTGATGCAAACCTCCGTGGTAAAAAAGGCAGACGTTCTTGAGGGGCACCTTCAAACGTGGCCGACAGCACAGAAATCTATGTGTTTAGTTCCCAGGAGAACTTGAGAAGCACGTACATATTTTAAGAAATGAGAAGTGGGGTTGTTAAGTTCAGACTGGGGTATGACCCTGATTCTCAGTTGATGGAAAGGTTTTGGTTTCAACAGAAGTGACATTTATTCAGAGGGAGGGGTGAGGGGGGAACAACCTATAATGGAGACAAAATTCTCTTGGCTTATGAGGCATAATAACGCTGCAGCCAGGTGCTAGCATGAGGCAGTGTCCCAGGATATTTCAGAGGATGACACCCTTCTGCTCTCTGACATGTGGTCTTTAAAAAGATTTATTTTGACTTTGTTGCTTAAGTAACTATGATAATGATGTCCAAGGTCAGGTGACCACATGGCCTTAGCACTATCCTCCCTACAACTTTCATTCCCTGGGCGCATGAAATTCACTTATCTGTTGAGGAAAACCATCTAGACAGGCAGCCTAGGTTATGAGAGAAACAGGTCAAGGCTGTAAGAACAAGTCTGGGTCTCAGTGTAGCGTCGAGTTAGGTGGAACAAGAGGCAAGGGGAATAAGATTGAAAAGAGCAAGCTCAAGGTCAGAATTAGCAGGGGAATTCTAGGACCAATAGCTCCTAGGACCAATACCAGAGATACCATACTGAGTCATCTCTTTTTTGTTTCCCGAGGAGCTGACTTGTATTGTCTATGCTACAATAATAGAACTTGGGACTTACACAGAACCTTTATACAGAAGCATACCCTGTTCCACTGAATACTGACTGACAAGATGCTTCAAAGTCTGGGTCCCTGTGACACCCTATGACACCCAGGATTATTGGGAAATCTGGGAGAAATGGGTTGAAGATGGTGCTGCTCAGCAGCCTGGGCACACTGAAGACTGAGCCATCAGTTGGCCTATTGATTTAAACAAGCTTAAGTGGGAATGTGGGACAATGTTAGATGGGCACAAGGACCTCACTGTGAACTTGTCTAAGTACCAATGGCCATGTGGCATCAATCGATGCATCCAAATGAGATTTGGGAGTGAGCGTGCTAAACAAGAATAAAATAGAAAGTGACTTTCATGCTTAAGATACCATGCAAAGTCTCTCCCTCCCTCCTCCCCTCCCCCCATAAGACCCCCAGTACTCATTCTTGGGTCTGCACCCTTGTGACTATCTAACCCTAATCTGTAAATTATGTTTCTACCCCATTAATACAACATTTTCAACACCCAAACCACCTCTAAACCCTAGCGATCCCTGTGGAATATGTGGATACAGTTGTTGATGTGGAGCCAGAGATGTGGCTCTGGCTTTAGGAGGAAAGCCAGAGTAAGAAGCAGATGGGGGACATTTGAACAAAGCTGAGTAAAGGCTGCGAAACTGCCCTGGGCCAGTGGGGAAGGACCAAGCCGTGGTGATGACCAAGAGCTGGAGAAGAAGAGGCAGGGCGAGCTTGTCAGAGCTGTATGAGAACAAGGGCAGTGCCATCTTGAAACCAAATGATGACTTAGAGAATGCCAGAAGCCCCTAGCTCCTCAGGAAGGCGAAGGGTGTGAGCTGAGGGAACCATGCTGTGGATAGAGAGTTCACAGATGGTGCTTCAAGGAGGGAGGGGGGAACATGGCCATCAGGCAGCAGAGTAGATTGCTAGGTTTAGAGACTGAGGTCAAAGGCCTTGCCCTGCTGGGTACTAAGGCTTAAAGGTTTAAAAAACAAGGGCTCATTGGTTGATTGATAAACAGAAGCGATGGAGAGAAAAAGGGAGGAAGGGAGGGAGGGTTACTGGAATCACTGGCTGTTTATCATGTTTTTTCTAATGAGGCCTGGACGACAGTCAGCAAATAAAGCTTTTTCTTTCCTGGAATGACAGACCACCTGAACTCTACTTTTCTAAGACTCCAATTTATGTTTCGAGAGATGTCACTTTTTACTCCCCCCTCTTGATGTTGCTTTGCTATAGCATTCTCTGGAGGGTCCTAGTTGATCAGTTTGGAAACCTGGGTCTAGCCTTGGCTAGGCTTCATATGGAAGCTCTGAGCATGGTCTTGTCATTCTTGTAAATGGCAGTTATAGTCTTGTCATTCTTGTGAATGACAAAGACCTGGTTAGCTCCATCTAGGATTTGGAAGCCCCTAAGGGCCATTACAGATTGTTGTTGGGCACAGGCATAGGCTGCTATGGAAAATAGAAGCCATTGCCAACATGATAGAAATGTAAACTCTAAACAGACACACAATCACCCACACATGATCTGACACACCCTTCATAAGAATAAAACTGAAGCCAAAGACTTTTTTTTTCTTTGCTGGCAGAGGTTGTGGAAGACTTTTTGTAATGCAAGGTTCAATTTCCAGTTTATTACAAGTCCACAATTAAAAATGGCCCACATAAAGAAATGGCAGTGTGGCTTGCCACTGTGCTCCCTGTGGTTGTATCTAAGGCTCCGGATGGAGGGCTTCGAATCGATTGCAACCCGGCTCAAATTTTCAGCATATTGTTGCAAAGTTCTTTTATTTGCTTTTTAGCCTGCATGGGCCTTTGCAATTTGTTCTCTTATTTGGACTATATAAACAGCATCAGGGTGCTTTTTTCTTTTCATTTAAACAAACAATGACTTTGGAACTAAGAAGAAAATTAGTAACAGGTGAAAGTTTATTTTTAATGATGTTGAGATCAAATTCCTATTTAACTTACAGAACAAACTCCCCTCATGTCTCTTTTAATGTTTCAGAATTATTTATAAATTAAACTCACACAACCTCTAAACATACTCAGAATAGAAAACCACCTCTTTATTCTGTATTACGAACAGAATGCAAAGGACATTGCTTTGTTCTGATTTTTTTTTTTGTCTTTGCAGTTTATTTTTTGAAAACATCTTGAATTGTGAAGGCATTCTCAGAGCTGTCTTTGAGAATTTTTATTCTGTACATCTATGGAAATCAAAGCTCAATGCTTGGAGTTGTGTTTCTTTTAAAATCCATGCTAATGTTTGCTTCTGCCAGGAGTGTTTTACTTGTGTATATGTATTTGTTCATGTTATAGTTCATTGTGTTAGCACTATGTCTCTTTTAGGTTTTCTCCTATTCCCCTTTGTCACTTTAGTGTATAGAGTTGATAGTAACCAATGGAATACGAGTATTTATTCAAGGAGAAAGCTTCTCCGCAGCTCCTTTTTGTTTAAGTGTCTGGCCCACATAGACCTTTGTAAACAAGGGCACATCCTCATCTGGCTTTACTTAATATGTTTCTGTCTCTATTATTAATTTCTATGGAAATAAAGTTAGAATGACTTCATTAAAGCCTTATGGAATATTTGGACTACAAAAGGAAGACAGATTTCAGCTCAGCACCAAGACCTTTTTCAATCGGGGCTCTTGGAGATGGGAGAAGTGGCCTTCCAAAGTGTGTCTGGGGGTTTCTGTGACTGTCGACCCTCCCCCTCCCCCGTAGAGGAAACACCTTCAGTCTATGATGACATTCTGGGGGAAAGTGCCAGGGCCTGGATGGACTTTTAAATGTAGATGAAGAATTATAGGCTTGAGAATAATTGAATATTGCTAAAATAATGCCCATGAGACTGAAAATGGTTTTGGTGACTAATTGGAATTTTGTTCTCTTTTTTTTTTTCTAAACATTTCCTTCTTGAAGACAGGTATTCAAGAAGGCTAAAAGAGGGCTTCAGGTCCCTCCATCTGGCATTACAGGGGGCTGAGAGCCACATGATGAGGGCTCTGGGAACCAAAATTGGGTCCTCTGCAAGAACAGCACCCACTTTGAACCACTGGGCCATCTTTCTAGCCCTAACATTTTTTTTTCTTTAGTGTCAAGACATCTTGGTGTCTCTTCTTGAAGGCTTGGCTTGCAGCACTGTATAATACCTGTAAACTGTCTCCAAACTAAGTTCTTTAATGAGCTCATCTTTTCCCCACTGTAGGAAAGGTCATTTAGAGTGCACATTCCTGGGGACGGGAAGGATTTCTTCACTGAGCCCTTCACATTCTTGTGTATTCCATAAATCGTATGAGTAGCAGTCTCTTCAAATCTTGCATAAATTTAGTCCCTTTCCACTAATAGGTGATTTATTAGATGTGAATGATACACATAGTGATACTGTAGGTGTAGCAGGCTCAGGGTGAAGGATTTTGTACCTAGCAGGAGAAATGGTATAGAAGCTAGCGATTTGATTTAGGAAGTTTTCCTCACCCTCCTTTCTTTCTTCCTTTCCTTGCTAGTGTACTGAGGAGGTGGGTGCATACTTGGGCAGCTGGGGAAGCTGTGGGAGTCATCTAGTTTTGCAAACACATTCTGATAAGGTAAACTTCAGTGCCTTTGTGATAGAACTGCAAAAGTTCCTTTAGAATGGGTCTGATTTTCCCATCTGTTGCCAGTGCCCAGCAAGCACCCGGGTTATGGGAGCCTCCCCTTTCTTCCCCTTCATTCTCTAGAACAACCCCATGCTCTTACAGTTCCTGGGCAGTTGGTGTCCTGTTATGGACTCTAGTTTATCTGTGGTCTTTCCAGACTCAAACCTGGCATTTAAAGCGTCCTTTTATTTATTTATTTATTTATTTATTTATTTATTTATTTATTTATTTATTTTTCCTATTCTTCAACTTGAAGAAAATTTCAGATTATTCCTGTTTTGGCAGGGAATGAGTCTTGGGTTCCTACGAGGTATTTGCATTCTAAAGAGAAGCATGTTGATCACATGACTAACTGGAGTGCTGGATGAAATGGGTTCTCTGCCATCTTCATCCTCTTAGCAGCTACTGAGTGCAGTGGTAGCACTGATCATGCTCCTATTGCTGAACAAACCTCACTCCATGCAGAGGTTGACAAGTGGTTTTCGGAACATCCTCTCTACTGCGGAGCTTGGGGAACTGCGGAGAACACAACACTGGCACTGGGGTACCTGGGTGTCAGCTGGGGAGGCACAGATGCTGAGAGACGCTCCCAGGACTGGGGTACTAGAGCTAGAGTCATGTTGAGACGGCTTTGCTCACTCCACCGTCACCACAGAGACTGAAGTTACTCTGAGACTGGGCCCTCTGGGCATTATCTCCCCCAGACATCTCCATGTTTCTTTTCCACGCGGCTCAGACTCCTGTGCTCCCAGAGCAAGCAGAGCTGCATGTTTCTCTATGCTGCCTATGTTCCTCATCCAGGCTCAGAAGTCATGAAATATCACTTCTTCCACACCCTCTTGGTAACAAGTGAGCCATGCACGACAGAGTTAGCTCGACCCCTTGAAGGGGGATGACGTTCTGTGGAGAAGCGTGTTGGGGCAAAGTTAATGGAGTGGTCACAAGTAAGAAATGGCCTGCATTGCCTGTCATGGTGCTGTCACTCATTAGGGTGACCCACAGTGACCCATGCACTCTCTCAACCACTCAGTCCCCATGTGAGGTACACAGTACCCTCATTTCTGAGCTAAAGTAGCAGAGGTCCAAAAAAGCCTGGGGACTTGTCAGAGGCCACAGAACTTACAGAGAGTCGGCATTGTACTGTGGGTTGGTTTTATTCCAAAGCCTGCATTCCTGCCATAGTGTGATATTTTTGTATTATGTTATATAGGAAAAAGAGAAAATTGCACCCAATAAAACTCATTTTAACTGGTATCTGTAATTAGCAAGTTATAAGAGATTATTTAAACTCAAATAAATATATGTTCACTTGAGAAATGAGAAAGTTCCTGCATAATACACGTCATTTTTCTTACTGTTTTTGCATTTACTCTTGACTTTCCTTTCTTTTTTTCTGCCTTCCTTCCTGTCCCCCTCCCTTCCTTTCTTCTGTCTCTCTCTTTCCTTCATTCCTCCCTTCCTCTGTCCTTCCCTCCTGTCCTTCCTTCCGTCTTCTCTTCATATGGGAATGCACTAAGAATACAGTGCACCAGGCGGTGTAGCATAACTAAAACTCCGTACTTAGAAAAGTGAAGCAGGCAGAGCTTTTGATTCTAAGTACAGCCACACAGTAAGAGCCTGTTCTTGACAAATAAGAACATACATACCTTGTAACTCCAAACTTACTTTATATGCTCTTCAGAAATTATTGCGGTTGTTCAACACTTTGGAAGAAGAGAACAATGTTTCAAGTTTAAAAAAGATCTTTTTTTTGTAGTTGCTGAAGAAAGGGTTAGCCGAGAGTCATGTGACAGAGGCGCCGTGAGAGGAAACCCAGGCTGTTCTTACAGTGCCTTGCTCTTCGCGTGCATGTCCATGCCGCTTTGTCCTGAGTCTGTGACGTTAGCTCAGAACAACTTGATGTGAACAAACCTTGTTTGGAAAGGAAAATTTGATATAGACGAAACCTGGTGTTTGTACTTTGCTGTGACCTGAAAGTAGCTAGAAAGATAGACCATTTTAAAAACACAAGCCCCAAATTTCTGATTCTAAATTCTTCATGCCTGTGTATATATGTGTGGAGTGGAGGTGAATGGGTGACAGCCAACTAGAGTTACTCAGAAAAGCACATTGCTTTTTCTATGAGGAAAAAATATTGCTTTAAAACTAACTTGATTTATGGAACTTACATGTATTTACATTAGGGAACAGAGAGACGAAGATTCTGCATAACACTGTACTGTTATGCTCTCCAGACAAATGTGTTACTAATTTCTAATTCCTAGGCAGTTAGGAGGGCAATCCTGGAGAGCTTTCCAGGAATGGACCCCTGACTCTGATAGACGGTGTTAGTGCTAATTGGGCATCTGTGCCATTGTTCACAGCTTGGATTCTGGAGGTTCCCAAGGGCACCTCTTCCTCTCGACTGCTCGTCTACTAAGGGGACTGTGACCAAGCATCACAGAACCAGCTGATTATAGACCCGTTTGCTCCCTCCCGGATGGAGGCAGAGTCCCAACCATGACATAACCTGGGCTGTGCAGACCCAGGGACAGGAGGACCCCTGCTCCTCCCCGCATACCTCCAGTCTATCTCCCTGCCTGGTGAGAGGCTGTCTTCTCAGCGTATCTCTTCACACTGTCTGAATTGAATGCCTGCCTCTGAATTTCTCTTTCCTATGGGTGTCATTCATATGGGATTGGAGTCCACCAGGATGAATTCCCCTGGATTTTTTCTCCCCATGTTGCTATTGTATTTTGATATTGGGGGCTAACCCTAGGCTCTCAGGGGTACTAAGAGTTCTGCCACTGGGCTATATCCCCAGCCCCAACCACAGTTCAGCAGCTTCTCTAAGGACTCTTCATTTCCCAAATAAGGCCACAGTCTGAGGTCCCGTGTTTCCAAATCCAGCCTACAAGTTAGGAGGCACAATCGCAGCTGTGCAGACCCCGCTCAGATCTTTGTTGTTGACATAACAGTCCCTCCGAAGAGACACAGGCAGGGACCTGCAAAGGGCATGGGGCCCCGAGATACTGGGGAATCTGGCTGCTTAAACCACCCAAGGAAAGACAGTTGCCAGCATGCTGATACAGGGTGGCCACTGACATTATGTCCAAACAGGGACTCTGGAGAACAAAAATGGCACTGGCCAGGTGACACGCTGAGCCTCAGGGATATCTTGGTTGTTCACCCTGATGTTTCAAGAGTCCTCAAAGTAGAACGAATGTCCCTTTACAGTGACATTTCTTCTTGCAGGGCTCACAGTCAGTGCAGGGCACAGTGACAGCGGCACTGGTGTTTGCCAAGCTGTGCCGATGCCTCCTGTGGGCTGCTACTTCTTTTAGGGTCTGTGCTGTCCTGCTCTCTGTCTTTATTGCCACAGATGAAGACAATGAGGTAGACAGACAGAGAGACAGAGCTAGACAGACACAGAGAGACAGACAGAGGAATTCAGTGGAGGCCACACAGCTACTAAAAGAAAAGTCTGGCTTCCTGCCCAGATTCCCCAATTCTCTCTCTCTCTCTCTCTCTCTCTCTCTCCCTCTCTCCCTCTCTCCCTCTCTCCCTCTCTCCTCTCGCTGTATCTACTTCATATCCATCATTCACAAGCCACCCTGGAATGCCGCAAACTTGTGGGGGAACTTCATTACTTGACCACTCTAAATTTTCATCTGAACTAAAAAGAATGGGCCCAGTAAACACATCAAGGAAGGGCCTGCGGCTTTCATGCCCGGAGAAAACGACTGTCTCAATACACTGGTTAAGCCTCCCTACGTAGCATCACAGAGAGTTCTTACAAAGGTCTAGATGAATCATGTGCAGCTCTCTGATAGAGTCGCTGTTGTTGAGTTTAACCCCACCATGTGTGGCCTCCTACGCTTCCTGAAGCCGTCACCTGTCACATACTCAAGCCTTTGTGAGCTTTCTTACAACTTGCTGTTTTGAAGCTACTCTCACCTCATGTTCTGGTACGTGATCACACTTCCATAAGCATCTCAGCAGGAGATAATTATGCCCTGTGACCCAAGAATTAAGTGATTCCCTCCACAGTTAATCATTTTTACTCCATTCTGATACAGAAATTCATTTCCTTCAAAATGAAATAAATGATTCGATCTTCCTCCAGGGAAAAGCTAGAGCAAATGCAGTTGCCACGTAAAAGCCAAACGTGCAAAGTAATACTATAATTTTTTTTAAAAGCAGGCAGTTGGAGATGGAAATGAAACTTAATAATATTGCAAGCATACACTTGGATTTTATTATAATTTTATTGCAACCATAAATGTGAAATTTACATGTGATATATATTTTAATATTAGATTTTATTAAATTAGTTCACCATTTAGTCATTAACTTGGTGGTGGTGTGTGACTTACATTCCCTTTGCATGGCGTGCTTGACTTCGGAGACCCACAAAATGAATTAAAAACCAATTTTTTACCTTCACAATGTGCTCTAAAGCTGAGTTCATGTATATTCTTAGTCTTGTAACCACTTAGGAGGTTTTTGATAAAGCACCTGTGAAAAATTAAGTCTCTTCTGTAATATGTGTGCTTGTGGGACTATGTGTGTGTATAACATTGAGAGTTGACATGGAAATTAAGTCATCAATGACTTAATGACCCACCTAACGATCTGCAAAGAAATCAAACGACTTCCCTCTGTACATTACTAAATAAAACTTCCAGGACACAGTATCATAGTCACCGGAGAAGCCCACAGGTTGTAACCTGGCTTTGCCACCTTTCCCCGAACAGACAGGATTCCCGGGCCTGGACTTGGGTCGCTCCTGAAGTGCCTGGTGGCCGCAGTAGGGCCTAGTTTCATCAGAGCAGAGACTTTCTTATTGTTTTTATTTTTTTATTTTGTTTTTGTCTTTTGTCTCTGTTTCATCTTCTTCTGCAGCTCCCCACTCCCATGTACACTCATGGGCAATTAGCGGTGGTGCAACCATCAGTTTTCCAAGGACAAACGGAGGAGGTCAGGGTAGGATGTTTCCCTTGGCTTCCGGTCACTCTGGGTCTTCCTCAGACTAACAACTTGAATGTCAGGTGGGGACATCTTCCGGGCATCCACGGATCTTCAAGACAGACATTCTGTGCTTTGCTCTGTTTGGTATACATTTATCACACGTGGTTTCAGAGAAGGAAACACATTTAAAAAGAATTCAATTTATAGCATTTGCTAAAGCACACAGTATTCTTGAAGCCTCGTTAGAGCATCATTTCAGGGTTCAAGTCACACAACTGCACAAACATAGTACGTTCCAAGACTTCTGTAACTGGATTTACTCGGACAAGATTCAAGATAGATCAAGTTCACAGTCAGGAATTGAATTGTTATATCTACAAATTAAGTGACATTTATACCCATCCCACAGGCTAGCGAAAGCATGCTGGCAATGAACAGTGACTACGAAATAATTTTACAGTGGCTTTAGGGTGGAGACCTGGAATGTGGTGGTGAGAAGACATGCTTGCATGACAAGCACATTGTTTTTATTTAGAGAGATTTTATAAATCAGTTACACTAGTAGTTTCTGTCTCCAGATGCCTTTGTTCACACCTTATTAACACCAGGAACTGTCAAGGGTCTATATTCAAAAACATAACTTCACTTTACTCGGAGTAGTTAGAGGAGGGGTAGGTAAGAGCTGTGTGTGGAATTCAAACCCTCTTCATGTGCTAGCTTCCCCTTGCTACCAGAACTGGCCAATGTTAAAGCAGATAAAGAACACGTGGTACACACATAAGATATCATTCATTCATTCATTCATTCAATCATTCATTCTTCATCCATTCAGTGTCTTGCAATGAAGACTTCAAGATTTGAGCTGTAATCCTGTTGCTTATTCTGGTCTCCAATTCTTCATCCTCACCTCCCATAGCCTTAGGAATATCTAAGAGGCGATGCAGTGGTTAGCATAATGGAACCGTGGGAAGGAGAGCGTGGACAATTTGGAAAGAAAAAGGAAGCATGAAGACACACGTGCAAGATTATGTCAGCACTGTAAATGTAATGACTCCTCCACAAGCTCAAGGGACCTCATATGTGGTGACTGTTTTCTGCTATTGTCCTGTCTCTCTGCACGTAGGGTATGGTAGGCATTGTTCACGGTCCTTGCTACCTCATCCAGCCTCGACTGATCCTTCTTCAAGACACCCCAGCCATGAAAACCCCCACATCCTCCTATTATAGATGCCATAAGCTGTGGCTGCTTTCTCTCATTTCCTAAGAATTTTATCTTCTGGGGCTGGAGAGATGGCTCAGCAGTTAAGATCACTTGTTCTTGCTGAGGATCTAGGTTCTGCTCCCAGCACCCATATGGTGGTTCACAACCATCTGTAACTCCAGTTCCAGGGAATCTGACACCTTCTTCAGACCTTGAGGGCAGCGGGCACCTCATGGTTCATAGACATACATGCAGGCTAACACCTGTACATAAACTAAATTAGATAAATCTAAGAAAAAAATACCCTTTGTTTACTGGCTTTCTATTCATAATTCACAAAGATTTCAGCATCCACATCGATAATCCTTCTGATATGTACTCTTGAAATTCGTCTCTTCCAGTTTTCATGTTCTGCCTCTCCCCATCTAGACACAGATTCCCGTGGTCACATATTTGTATCATGCGCTGTGGTGATCTTCTCTCTTTCCATCAGGTTCCATTTGGAACTTGGTTTAGAGAATCCTCTAACATCAACCCACTGACTTAACTACCATCTCATTGATTTCATACCCCTTCCCTCATTTATTATAAATAAATAAACTATTTAGTCTGTATCCTAGCGGTGGGGGTGGGGGAAAGATGCATGTGTCTCTGAGCCTGTGCAGAGGTCAGAGGATAATTTACACGACATGTAAATCTCCTTCTACCATGCTGGCTCCAGAGATCAAACTCATCAGAGTCACAGACCAAGTCATCTTGCCAGACCAAGGTGTGGCCCACGATGGCCTTGCACTCCTCTTACTCCCCGTTCTGTCCCTTCTGCAGATCTTACTGTAGTGTACCACTACAACCAGGACACTTCTGTCTCCTCCTTCTGTCCCTTCCGCAGATTTTACTGGAGTGTACCACTACAACCGGGACACCTCTCTCTTTAGCCCCTCGCCTCTCTTCATTAAACTTAAGTTCCATTGTTTTACATCATCTTCATCTTCAACACCTTACTTCTTCTCATTGTACATGCCTGAGATGCCCAACTGCACTAATAGAAACCAATGATGTTGGAGCTGACCGTTGCCCACAACTCAAAATCAGAAACCCACCAAACCTCCCTCCATGCTTTCACAGAGGCTCACAGAGCTGCCCAATAATCCCACCCCGTGGCCCTGTCTATCCTTTCATCATTTTCCAGTTGAATATATTATAATCGCACCCCATGCTCTGTCTATTGTTCCATCATTTGCCAGTTGAATATATCATAATTGCACCCCATGCCCTGTCTATTGCTCCATCACACACCCATTGACTATGTCACAATCCCACCCTCCTGCTTGTCTATCCTTCCATCACATGCTAGTTGAATATATAATTTCTTCTCAGAATGGATAATCTTGACTATCAACTTTATTGAATCGAGAAGCATCTATGGAATTAGTAAAACACACCTCTGGACGTCTCCGAGCATGTTTCCATTGAGTATAACTAGGTGGGGAAGATATGTCCTGTGTATGGTGGCACCATCCCAAAGGCTGGTGGCATAGGGGGCCCAAGCAGGAAAGCTGAGAAAGCATTGCATACAGACATTCTCGGCCTCTGCCTTCCGATCGCACAGCCTAAGCAGTGACTGTCAATCATACCCTCATCACCATGGACAGAAACCTCCAAAGCCATGAGCCAAATACATCTTCCCTCTCGGCTTCTGTTAGAGAGGCACAGAGGGGTGTGGCACACTTCTCTAACTCCCCCCCTCCCCCAGCCTGTCCTCTCCACACTTGTTGCTAATATTGCTTTCTGGATCACTGAAAAATCATATCATCTACCTAACAACACACTTGTACCTGTATCTATATGCCAGGTGTTTTGCCTGTCACCATGAATGAAATAAATGTCCATGCTCCTGCCTGGTTGACTCTTTGAATGTGACCTTATGTGGCCTCCACTCCTGGACTCCACTACATTTCTCATCATAGGAATATAAGCCTTCCAGTACACAAACATGCCCCAACATCCTGAGCTAGACCCACACAACCCCTCTGAGAGTACACTCTAGCTATTGCTTTAAGTCCTTTTCTTTAAAAAGAAAATAAACAATGAAAGATGCATCAGGAGAGATTGATGTTAGCATTTGCTAGCTTTCCCGCTAAATCTGCTCACGGCTGCGAAATCGCAGCAAAAGTATAAATCAAAGGTGTGTACCAGTGGAAATGAGGAAAGGAAGCTTCAAAGTCTGAGCCAGGTAGGCCCACAAAGTCACTGTTCCCCCGAGCCCTGACACGGCGGGCTACACATCAAAATTCTTATCCCCGATACCAAGTTTAAATGGGACTCGAAACCAGAGGTAGATTTGACTGTGTTATCGCTGTCTTGCAATGTCTGTAAACTGCTCTCAGCATGGAAACCTGGGTCAGCCTTGGCAGTCCTTTGTCAACGAACACGAGAGCAGGCCTTCCAGGGTATTTGGGGGAAAGGGGGAAAAATGTGAACAAGCAGACTGAGGAGCTGAAGAGGAGCGTATTCTGTGTCCGTCCGGCTCCTGCTGCAAAAATCTCTCCCTTTTTCAATTTTTTTGAGTGGACTGAATGTATTCCTTTAAGTAGCTCCTTCATGACCATAAGTCATATGAAGAGTGTTTATTCACTTTGCTTACGGTTTTCTATAATCTTGGCAGCTCAAATGAAATCCTGCTTTCATAGGTTTTTATGATGTTTCTTGAAAGAATATTTTCAGTCGAATGCCACCCACCTTGACGTACAAGGGATTCAAGCAGAAGGGGAAAAAGTAAGTCAGAGCAAAATTCCATGAATAAGTGGAATAAATTAGAAAGTCAAAGAAAACGCTCTCAAACAAGAACAAACAGAATAAAAGAAAACAAACAAACAAACAAAAAGCCCCTTGCAGAGTTAAATTTTCAAGAGTGACAGGTAATAAATTAGCCACCCTCAAGAAGGGTGCCTCGTGGAAGCCAGCCAGACTTTGTTTCATTCTCCTGAGGGAAACTCAAATTAAACTGGTTTTATGCCTCTTATACATTTTTTGTCTCTACAGTTACAACATTTTATAATGTGACTCACGAATCCAGAAATTAACATACCAGTACTCAAGAGCAGCAAATTGCTGTTGAAACAGAATCTTCTTAGAAAAACAGGAGAGAGATTTCTACTTTTGCATTTTATGTGTATGTGACTTCTGTATTTACTTATTCATTTTTTTCCCAGAAAAAATTCAGCATCAAAGTCATTCCTTGAGGCCATGTATAAAGATGTGAAAACCAAGTCAAACAAGAATAAACAAAAGCCATGTGTATGCAAGGGAGCTGTTGGAGGCGCAACTCCGTGATGCTGTCCTTAGAAGTCTTTTTAAACGCAACTAAAAAGTGACCCAGATATCATCATTTCCAAACACTGGGGCTGTTTTGATTAATCAGAGAGAAATGGATGCTCAAACTGGTCCTTGTTTCCATAAGGATACTTCACACTAACAAGGGGCAGCCCAATGGCGATTTGGTTTCTGTATTTCTTTCTTTCTCTTCTGCCTCATGCCAGAACCCTCCTCTTCTCTTTGGTACTTCTTCAGTCAGCAAAAGTCTTTCAGAACACGCCTTGAGCTCATAGCTGGCAGAGGCCAGACTTCTGGCAAGAATTTATTTCTTATTTAGACACTGTTTGTTCCCTGTAGGGGAGAGAAAGGGAGAGACAATTCCATGCAGTGCCTGCAGCCCAAACAAGTCCTTTTGTATCTGTTCAAATAAGATATGTCCCAAATTCTCTATCTATAAAATTTTATGTAAATTTTGAAAAAGTATATCTGCAGAAACCAGATTTCTCAATAGCTGCTTTGTATAATTCATTGGCTGGTCTTTTCTCTAACATAAAACATCTTTTATTAAAAGCTTTGTACCAAAGGTAAGACAGTCAATGTGTATTTCTAAGTCCCAAGATAAAGATGTTTTTCTCATCTTGTTTTGATAAGATGTTTTAGTCGTAGAGAGTAGTGCAAAGTAATAGCACAAATGCTGCCCTTCCAACACCCCGTAAGCGGTCAAAGACACTGTGGGCTGAAGATAAGGCTCAGTGGGTAACCTGCTTGCTGTGCAATCGTGAGGACCTGAGTTTAGCAAGTCAGCAGCACCATGCACTTGTAACCCTGGGACTGGGGGCCTGAGACAGTCTGAGGCTGGATGCTAGGAAGTAGCTTCCAGCTAATCTAGCTGAACTGGTGAGCTTCAGGTATAGTTGAGAGTGCCTATCTTGAAAGAAACAAGGCAGAGCATGTGGCCGCTACATGCATGTTTGGCATATATGTGGAACTGCAGTACACACACATGCACACACACACTTGCACACACACAAGTGCATGTGTGTGTGCACAAGAGAAACAAAGCATATGGAAGACACAAACCTCTGTGAATTTTCCTCAAATGCGTGTCTCTTGCATTGTGTACCTAACCCAGAGGCAGCTTCTGCCTCCAGTTCAATGCTGTTTGTTCTGGCTGTGACTTTAGCCTTCTCATCTGCTAAATCTGCATAACTAATTTGTTGGGGACCGTCGCCCCAACATAGAAACTGGTGCTTTGCCCTAATTGTGTTCTCGGAGGCGCGAGGAAGAAATCAGACTCTTTCACACCATCATCGTTCAAAGGCAGCTCAGGACTTCTTGTCCTTTACAGCATGACCTGTGTTTATTTCTCCTCCTCCCAAGCTCTGAATGCCCTCTGAAAATGCTCCTCCACCCTCAGGAATTCTCTATTCACATTCCTTTTCCGGGGACACCACCCCTCTCATCCACACACCTGCATATCTCGCCAGCTTTGGAGCCAGCAACTTCTTCCTGGACAATCTACAAATCAAAAGTAGGCCGGAGTCAAGCCTTTCACCTTTTGTCTTTCTAAATTGCTAGCTTTCCAGCTACCAAGCTGTATTCAAGCCATGGCTGTCGCCAGGCTGGCTGATATCAGAGCCCACACTAATTTAATGACCAAAGTTAAAGCATTTAAAAAATGACAGGACAAATACATACAGGAAACACTGTGCACGTATATACTGTGAACATATTTTACTCCTTCAACGTCATAGTACTTTATAAAATGAAAAACTATTGGTTTTCATAAAACCCAGGATAACACTGGAATTCAGTCCAGCACCAAATTCCTTTATTTTAACTGATGGGTTTTATTCATATGATGTGTATTCAGAATTGAGCAAATGACTCCTAAAAGCTTTAGAAGTTAAACTGTCCTGCTATTCCTATGGACAGAACTTCTTGATTTCTCCGTGTATCTTTTATTGGTTCATACTCATGACACAGCTCCCATTGAAGGAAGACAGCAGGGCACAGTATGCATTAGAGCTCTTGGAGTCTGAGCTTGTGAATTGCATTTGCATTACAATCCATCCACCTACAGGTATCGTTTATGACTTTGACATTTTGATGGTGGTTTCTGAAGGACGGGCTCTGCAGAGGTAGCAGCTTCCTTGGCCTTTTCCTTCAGTCCCTGTGTGATCTTAAACAGCACTTGAAGCCCCAGATGCACTTAGGCTCCAACTGGCATACCTGCACTGTGCTTTGCAGGGCTGGTTAGTGCCTTTTTGTCTGATGGATAAACACTCACCTTTTAGAAAACAGGGATAACTTAGCCACACTGACACAGAAAGAACTAACAGCTTGCTCCTCCTCACTCAGCCCTACAGCTAGGAACTTAAGGGCCTTCATGGATTTTCCTTCTCTCCATGAAAAACCAACCCAGAGGATTCTTGCCTTCCACTAAGATTAGGTGGTAACAACCCCGTGTTCATTCCAGGTCTTATAGTCTCGAAATATTTGATTAAAAGGATGATAGGTGGCAACATATGTGACTACTCTGACATCACATGCCACAGCCAGCCAGCATCTCTTGCCACTGGAGAGTCAGCAGTGCCTTTAAGTCCAATTCAATGAGAGACACTTTTCCAGCTCTTGTCCTTACAGTTCTGTTTCATGAAGTCAGTTATGCAGCCACTAGTCATGAGTGTTTGCTGAAGGATCAGCACTGGGTGAACACTCTGGGGAGGAAAAGGTTTATTTGGCTCATTCTTCCACATCACTGTTGATCACTGAAGGAAGTCAGGACAGGAACTCAGACAAGGCAGGAACTGATGCAGAGGCCACAAAGGGAGCTGCTTACTGGCTTGCTCTTCATGGCTTGCTCAGCCTGCTTTTGTATAGAACCCAGGACCATCTGCCCAGGGGTGGTAACACCCACAATGGACTGGGCCCATTAAGAACACGTTCCATAGCCTTGCCTACAGTCTGGTCTTAGTGAGGCATTTTCTCAGCTGAAGTTCCCTCTTCTTGGATGACTTCAGCTGATGTCAAACTGACATAAAACTAGTGAGCACAAGTTCATAGGGGACATTTGTTGTGTTTGTATGCTGCCAGTGTTGTTGGAACACATTTTCCACATCAGGTATTCTTCCATTCCAGATACAAGCTGCACCTCCTCTTCTGGCCCCAGTGGTGTGGTTATCATCAAACTTACCACTACAAGACTGATAGCAGATTTGTGGAAACAATAGTGGAGGTCTCAGCAGGTCTGCTCTATGCTAGGAATTCTCAGAGAGAGAAGTCATTCCCATTTCTATCCCTCAGCTCCAGAGAAGTTAGATTCACAGCTGCAAGCAGCTTATGCATAATTATTCAACTTATTCATAATTCCCAGATGCAGAATCCTCAGGATGATTCTGTGGGCTTTCTACTGGCTTTAGGAACTATCTAGCATTCTTTGAAATAACATGCCTCAACCTTCAGTGTACATGTGAAGTATAGAATGAGACCTAGGATTCCACAACTGTTATTAACTGTGTGTGTGTGTGAGTGTGTGTGTGTAGTATATGTATGAGTGCATGTTTGTGTGTATATACATGTGGTTATATGTACGTGCATGTATGGGTGTGATATATATATGTATATGTATATGTTTGTGTGTACATGCATGTATATACATGTGGTTGTGTGTGTGTGTGTGTGTGTGTGTGTGTGTGTGCAATTTGACAGCAAGAGATCAATACTGGATGTCTTGAGTCTCTTCCTCTATGGTTATGTTTTGAGACAGGGTCTCTCACTGAGCCTGGAGTTCACTAATTGACTAGACTGGCTGAGCAACAAGCTCTAGAGAGCTGCCTGTGTCCATGTCCTCAGCACTAGGCTTACATGTGTGTAACCGAGCCTGCTTTTACATGGCTGTTAGGCTCTGAACTTGGGTCCTCGTGCCTCTGTGGTGGGGCTCTTTACTAACTGAGTCATCTCCCCTGGCCTTGGCATTCTATATTTTTAGCAAGTTTCTAGGCAACAAGAAAGCCTGTGTCTGTTGATACAAACACCTGCTTTCAGCTGTGCAGCATGTGCCACCCGTGCTAAGCCCAGGGCAGTTGGTGACAAATGGTGAAGTCTGGTGGTAAATGTTTCGGCTGGAGATCTGGGATGCCTCATGTTTCTGCGGTTCAGTGAATTTCTTGCTGCATGTTCTTATTATTTTCTCTCTTTTTTGGGGGGGGCTAGGAGGGGATTCTTTATAGAAATTTGCCATTTTTCATTATCTTGTAGTTACTAGCTGTATGACTTCAAGCCTGGCCTAAACTTCATTGATTTCCACATTTCTGTGATTAATCTCATAATTCCATTTCTTTATTCTATTATGTTGTGTGTGAATATATGTGTGCATGTGTGTATATATGTGTATGTATGTGTCCATGTACATTTATTGCTCTCCCCGTGTTTCCCCGACATTTGTGCTGCTGTTAAGTTCCCATCTTGTTAATCACAGCTCCAGCCCTGCAGCTGCGCATGTCCAAACCCGGGAGCCGTCCAGATGCCTTCCTTTACACTCATACGCATTCGTCAACACCCGCAAAGCTTACTCCCACCTGAACCATAGCGTCTCCACCTGGACTCGAAGCATCCCCGGCAACTCAGATCTTTCTTGCCATGTGTCTTTCTTCAGCACAGCGGCTCTGCCACTCATCTCTTCCAAATACACCAGCGATTCCCTCTTTCTAGAGAGTACGAGCCTCATCCCGTCGGTCCTCACGACTTGTCCTATCAATGTTTGACCCTGGCTTTCTGCTACTTAGTCTCTGTAGGTGGTTAACTCTATCTAGCCAGCCGGCATTGCTGACGTCAGATAAGTCTGAGGCTTACCCTGGGACCTTTGAATTGGCTGTTGTCTCTGTCTGGAATGGTTTTACTCCACTTTTTAAATAGTTTGCCACCACAGTGCTTTTAGATTTTTCTCAGAGGTTGATTTTCTCAGTGGTATCTTCACGGGTCATCCTATCTAAAATTCAATCTCAACTTTGTCCATCACCATTGTCTGCTTTAGTTTTTTTTCTTGAACTTATTATTACCTAAAATATTACATGTTTTATATTGTATATGTCCTTTTTTCTCAGGATAGTATCAGCTCCATGAAGAAGACATGTCATTGGTTTTGCTTACTGTTCTATCTACAGTGTCCGTAAGCATGCCCGTCACATAGTAGGTGCATGCTGAGTATTTGTTGAATGGACCAATCAACAGAGGAGAAGGTAGATCATTTTAACCTAAACAACCAAGAATAAGAGCGTTTCAGGTCCTTCACGCAGATACGATTACGAAGCAGGACAATGTAGGCCTGTTGGATAGGCAGTGTCATGCAGGAGTTCTTCTCTACAGTAACAGTTATTCACTACAAGGACAAGCGAGATACTAGGCATTAGAACGTAATTTCTGTGCCTTGCCTCTAAAGGCCAGAAGAAGAAGGAAAATATCTCCGTGAGCAATTGCGATACAAGGCAGGTGTTGGTGGGTGGCAACTCAGAGGATGTGCAGTAAGAAAGCAGTTAATTTCAAGGTTACTCAGACACACGGGCGTGGAGAGACCATGTTCAGGTTTGTTAGCGAGATGATGCCTAAGCTCAGCCCTCGGTGTGATGCCCGACAGCCCCTGTGTCAGCGTGTCTTCAGAGCACTGTTCCTGGAGGTGCTCCACAAGCAGAATGAGAGGTGTCTTAGAATTGGCAATGAACTGCCAGACTTTTTGATTAGATAAATTTCCTTATTACATGAATTTTGGAAGCTGAGCAATGCCAAAAATATCAAGATGTTGAAATTCACTAATTAAGTCTTCTTTCAGTTAGATGACATCTTATAGCATATTTTGTCTTGTACTTATTTTATTAAGGTTATTTCTCTTTATCAATAAACATTTTAAACATGATGTCAAATTCCTATGAAACCTATTGCATTATATACATTATATATTTTCTAGTTGTTAGATATTTATACCATTTTTATGTAAACTCCTAAGAAATACTGTGTCATTTCCTGTAATTTCTTTAAGATGGAGTTTACAAAATATATTATTGATCAAAGGCATAGTTGTATTTAAATAAAAATGTATACTACTGTGTAATATGCATCTTCTAAAAGGGCTATGTCAGGTAGCAAGAGGATGACTAAGTTGGTAAGGATGGACTTTTCATCAGCTACACAATTAGAAAAATATATATTCTTCACTCTGGGTTGTTTCCTGAAGACATAGTTAGTACTTAACATCCTAGATTCCAACAACAGCTTAATTTAATTGTCATAAAGAAGAACTTGGACCAACATATTTGCTAGTTGGGAGATCTGATTCCTTCACATGATTGAAACTTATCACTAGAAGGATTTCTCTTGTCTGCCATTCTTAATTGATAATTTTGGTGATTAGTGCTCTATGTGCTGGGAAACCCTTTAAAGAGATGGTCCAACCTAAGAATACTGCATTCTGGTGCTTCCACTAAGAGTAAGCATGCTTTGGAAACCTCAGAGTGTCAAAGGAAGCCAGATGCTATATTATGGGCCAAAGGTCTTCTTATTTCTAAAAGCAGTCAACACCATCAAACCATTAACCTTCAGGCCATCACTTTGAGGTAGGGACATCTAGTTAGGAAAAATTAACTAATCGTTATAAGGTCCTTTTATAGAAAATATGCTATTTAAATGTTACACACCAAATCACAAAAGGCCGAGAAATATTATTGTCTCTGTTTTACACATTGGGGAACTGAGCCATGGTGAACTAAGTCAAAGGTATTAAGTAATTGCCAAGTGGGGACACTGTAAATAAAGGTGCAGATGCATTCATAATTAGCACCCAACCTTCCTCTTGTCTACCATTTGTGCTGTGATTGAGGTCAAATATATATATATCTGCATACACATACATAATTCTGAAAGCATGAAGAACACAACTCAAAAGAGACAATGAGATTGTGTCCAACTGGAAAGCTTCTGCCCGCACAACCAGGGAGCATGGAACAGGAGAAGATGCTTGTGAGTGAAAACTCAGATAAGCAGTTAATATGCAAAATATGCAAGGGATGTAGAGACCCCAAGAACAAGACCACCTAAGAACTGACAAGCCCTTGAACAAACATTTTCCAAAAGAAGACATATAAATGGACAACAGATACACGAGGAAAGTCTCAGTACCACTAATCACTAGATAAATGTAAATTAAAGCATGGAGGTACAACTTCCCATGTGTTTTAATAGCCATTATCAAATGAAGACAAAAATATAACAAGTGCATGTGAGCATGCCAATAGGAGGGGGCACAGGGACATCGTCGGTGGGCACAGAGCACTGAAGGAACGTGGAGGCTGGCGTGAAGGCTCCTCAAAATGTCAGAAATGCAGCCGTTCAGATCCAGCAATCCTGCCTCTGGTTCCATGTCCAAAGGAATTAAAAGTAGTATATTCACGAAATGTGTGCATATTAATAACAGTCAAGAAATAGAAACAACTTAAAGTGAATACGTAAAGAAACCGGTGTGTGTGTGTGTGTGTGTGTGTATGTGTGTGTGTAAAAATGGAATATTATTGGGCTTTTAAAAAGAAGCACACATTTCCGAGAACAAACATACAACCTAGGAAAAAGTATTCTAGGAGTTGCCAACAGAAAGGCCTAGTCTTCCACAGGCTCCCCAGTGGGTCCCATGACTCACTCTTGATAGACATATATACTATATTTTCTTTGAAAGGCAGTCACTAAATCTGTTGTCACCTCACTGAATGACACGGACAGAAATCCTGCATATTTAAGCTAATGTGAGGAATTCTGACCGAGAAGGATGAAGGAGCATTTGCAGACTTCCCTGTCGGTCTTTGCCATGCTGTAAAGATGGAGACACTGGAGCTTTGCATTGCTGAAGGTCACCGTCACAAGTTCAGTGTCTATTGTGATCATTCTATCGATTTCCGTGCCCACCCAAGAACACAGTGTGCACGTAGAATTGCTTCTTCTTTAGCTATTGTGCAAAGGTTCTTTGTTCCAGCACACTATTGTTTTTATTGTGGAAACATCTGCTTTACTACTATTGAGCTTCACATCCTATGCTAGATCCTGCCTTTCCTACTCAGCTGACAGGCTCCAAGAGACAGAACTCATCTCTCTCCTCCTTTCTTCCGTGTCCCCCCTTGTTATCCCTCATTTCCTCCCATTCTTTCCTACTTCTTTCTCATACACCTTGCTTTTGTTTTCATTTCTTTCTTATTAACGCAAGTTTAAAGCCCTACTTTAAAATGAAGGAAGAACAGACCCAGAGACAGCTGCCATTGCAAAGGTTGCTTGTTGCTCACAGTTTCCAGGAGGAAGGTATATGCCATGTCCCACGGGCCCTGTGGGCACACACAGAGCTTGGTCAGAAGTCAGGAGGAGCAAAGGAGACACATGGGTCAGGGCCTGACTTGTGTTTGGTGCAGAGGGGAGAAGGATGAGCTGAGGAAATAGCTGAGGCTGGTCCAGCTTCAACAGTGTCTAGGGCTCAGCTGTGGGGCTAATCTGCGGCTGTCCAGCTCCTAGCCTTGGCATGATTGGGGCAGGACGATAATCAAGATTGGGATATGGAAAAAATGCATGTGGATATAGATTAAGAATCTGATGGTTTACATACAAAAAACTTGTTGCAGAGAGGGAATTTACTGATGTCTAGAAATTAGCTAACCACACTAGCCTACCTGGGCTCTAAAGGTCCTAAGATATCATATCATTATAAGATGTTGGGAAAAATTAGGAAACATGACAGATAGACCCTGTGCTTTTCATCATATTCATCCCTCAGCTTCCGTCAGTACAGGGCTGTGCTCCACACATCGCTCATTTAGAACCCAGAGCACAAAAGGCATAGGGTACCATGCGTAACCTTCAAACAAAATAGCTCACTAATGTGTTTTAAAGAAAAATTTAATTCAGGAAGTATTAATTCAGTTCTATGAAATTTGAACTTGTATTCCACTAAGCAAAAGATGGGAAGACCAAGGAAAAGCAATGACTGAGCCACTGGGAAACAAAAGGGCCTGGCACCTGGCGCTTCTGGCTGAAGGAGAAGAGAGATTTCCAGCTTGATTGGTCTCTAGAGTTCAGATGGATTTTAGCTTTTTTCTTTTACAAGAACAGGTGTGCAGGGCCAGGTGCCCAGTGAACAACAGTGGAGCTTCTTTACGACCTCACCCTCCTCCCTCACCAGCAACAGTCTCAGGACATTTATGACCCAGCACCACGTTGGGATGAGAACACAAGCATCTAATTAAACAAAGCCGGAGGTCTGGATTTTCAGTCTGTTGAATAATCCTTGAAAATGTTCATCCAATTCGAGGCTGAAGGTGTCTGCGTCAGCTTTCTACTCACAGAAAATGAATAATGAGTGGATAAAGCTGAATCCATTGAGAAAATAAAATTTATTGTTTTCCTGTGTAAGTATAACACACTGATTATATGTCTGTTTACTTTGTGTGTGTGTGTGTGTGTGTGTGTGTGTGTGTGTATTATCACAGGTCCAAAGAATCCAGGAGAGACTGCCCATGATGGGAATACCAGCTGCTTTAAAAGGGATTAAAGAAAAGAAGCAGGCTTCCTAGGAAATAAAGGTTTACCAGAGAGCAGGGTGGCTAATTTTAGCGAAGCTTCACACAACCCTTTCTCTGAAGTTATTATAAAATAAACCGTCACACTCAGTGCTGCTCTGTGAGGCTGAATCTCCCCAGTTAGACTGTATGGTGCTCATGAAGGTGGGAAACAGTATTGGAACCAGAAGGAGACCGACATACTGTGACTCTCTGCACTTAACACTCTTCTGTCAGGTTCCAGACCAGCTGTGTCAGACAGCTGCTGCTGCTGTTTTTAGGTTAGAGGTGATGAACTGCAGGGTCAAAGGTTTACATGACAACCCAAGGACAGTGTAAATGGCTTCACTGTAATTGGCTGACCTGGGATTCAAGTTCACGACTTACTCTTGACGGGTATCCTATTCTTTCACATGCTTCTACCTCTTTGGCCACTTTAGCTGTAGGATTTCGTGTGCTGGAATATATTGGGGTGGGTTTCAAAATCCAAAGGTATGCCGAAGTTACACAAATTTGTTATTTATTTTCTTTAACAGAGTTTGGATTTTAGACATTTGAGCAAAAAGTGGAGTTGTTTAGAGAGAACTGAGTCCAGGGATTGGATTTATTTATTTTATTTTATTTTTGGTTTTTCGAGACAGGGTTTCTCTGGAGCTTTGGAGCCTGTCCTGGAACTAGCTCTTGTAGACCAGGCTGGTCTCGAACTCACAAAGATCCGCCTGCCTCTGCCTCCCAATTAAAGGCGTGCACCACCACCGCCTGGCCAGGGGATTGGATTTACTGTGGTCTGATTCTTCACTGCCAGGTGGTCAGCTTTCCTGCTCCCGATCGAAAGATTCCATCAAAGATCCTCTTTTCTGTCTGGAGCTTCTCTGTCTAGGATGTAACACTAATCTAGTTGTCAGGAGAAGAAGTGGCTGTCCCTCCATCTGTTGTAGGGAGAAGAAGAGAAAAGGAGATAGGACGGGGCTCCATTGTCTGCCTTTGTGAGCACACAATTCTCATTACTGTTAGATGTGTTCTGTAGTGATAGCCATGGTGTTACCTCTCATCCTTATCTATTGTTTTAGTTAGGGTTTCTATTGCTGTGAAGAGACACCATGACCACTGCAACTCTTTAAATAAAAATATTCAATTGGGGTGGCTGTTTTCAGAAGTTTAGTCCATTATCATCATGGTACAACATGTCAGTACAACACGTGTCTGCATGTAGGCAGACACAGAGCTGGAGAAGGAGCCCAGAGTCCTATATTTTGACCCACTGACAACAGGAAGAGGTCTGAGGCACTGGGCATGGCTTGAGCATATATGAGACCCCATAGTCCATGCCCACCATGGCACACTTCCTCCATCAAGGGCACATCTACTCCATCAAATCCACCCCTCAAATAGTGCCACTCCCTATGAGCTTATGGGGGACAATTACTTCCAAATTACCACATCTATCTTTTTGGAGAGATCCCCATTTGATTAAAATTTCTCAGTTATTCCATTATATTCACCAAGGTGAGACAAACATTCGTTCCCAATTGGACAGTGTGTTTGGTTGGAAGCGTCACCTCAGCCCTTAAAATCCTTATCCAAAAAATCTGGGATGTTTGGTTGGAAGTGTCACCCAAGCTCCCTGACACCCCTTTATTCAAGGAGTCTGGGATGTTTGGTTGGAAGCATCACCCCAGCCCTTTGGCATCCATTCTAAAATGTTTTGGGTAGAACTTTCCACCCCAAGTCCCCTCCCCTGGGAGTTGACTCTCCCACCTCCGAGAAAGCCTGCCAAATGGTGACCCCTCCCCAGGGAGGGTCAAGACCACTTCCACAGGCTATTTAAACTGCCTCCCAGAGAATGAACATGTGGTCTTTCTGGTTCTCCTTCCCCCTCTTCATGTTTTCCTGGAGGGCCTCCTGGGAGTGCTGGCATCCATTAAACCTGGGCTTTTTCTAATTCAGTTTGATTTAGTCTGATTTGGATTATTGCATCGGTGGAGAAGTTTGTCGGGCCAGAAAAACTTGACACAGTGGTGAGTGACTGCTTCTTTCAGCATAGTGTTGGGGACCGTCGCCCCAATAAAGAAACTGGTGCTTTGCCCTAAGCGTGTTCTTGGAGGC
>JAQHUG010000053.1:4817725-4828782 GCA_028555095.1 Dicrostonyx torquatus | reverse complement strand
GCAGGCCTGTGTACTAATCCAATAAAGTGCCTCTTGCTTGTTGCATCCAGTGGCCCGTGTTGGATTCCTTTGGGCAGCGGAGCTGCAGATCTTTCACTTCCCTTCAGTGGAGATTCACTCCTCATCCACCCATCTATAACAGAAGGAACCAACCCTCTCAGTGTTCCTTTTGATGCTGATCATGTGACTCTCAGCGTGAGTCTTCTGTCAGGGTCTCTGTTGTACACAGCTGTTCTTGATTATGCGTGAACTCCCATTGATCTTGAATTTAGAGGAAAAAAGAGCTTTTCTAACATGCTTTAGAGGTAGCTCTCATAAGCCTAATGGCAGATCACCTCCCCTAAAGGTCAAAGGCAACATGACAATGTATGGCTTGAGCTTTGTGGGTCTTCAGTGTGGCAAACATACCTAATGCTGTTCTGAGTAAAACCACAGAGAAGCTTGTAAGGTATGGCTGCTGAGTTTTAATCCTGAGAGGAGGTACGGGTTGTTGTCCAACCAAAAACTGAAGGCAATTTTATCAAGTGGCCCAAAGGGATACAGAACTTGTAAGGCGGAGACTACTCATTTGTTTCCCGACTGCTCAGACCCATATAATCACACAATAACTATGTAAATTACAACACTGTTTGGCCAATGGCTTAGGCATATTTCTTTTTTTTTTTTTTAAAGATTTATTTATTATATATACAGTGTTTTGCTTGCATGGTCACCTTCATGCCAGATGATGGCACCAGATCTCATTACAGGTGGTTGTGGGCCACCATATGGTTGCCGGGAATTGAACTCAGGACCTCTAGAAGAGCAGTCAGTGCTCTTAACCACTGAGCCATCTCTCCAGCCCGGCTTAGGCATAGTTCTAGCTAGTGCTTACATTTAAATCAACCCATTTCTATTACTCTATGTATCACCGTGAGGTTGCGGCTTACCAGTAAGGTTCCAGCATCCTTCTCCTTTGGCAGTTACATGGCGTCTGTCTGACTCTGCCTTCTTTCTCTCTACATTGTTTAGTTTTCCCTGCCTAGCTCTATTCTGCCCTGCCATAAGCCAAAGCAGCTTCTTTAATGGTAATAAAATATATTCACAGCATACAGAGGGGAATCCCACAACAAGAACTAGTCATAGAAAATGAAACAATTAAATATGCCTTGATGGTACTCATGCCTGAGAAGGGAGTTGTGCAGGAGAAAAAGAGGTATTCTATTTAGCCCTTTCTTCCCTGAGCAGTGAAATCCAAGTCAAGTGAGGAGTGTAGCCTTATCCCTCTGTGTGCTATTAGACCATGCCAAGTATTTTATGAGACAGAGTCCCCTTATCCAGCTTCCTAGCTTCCTTTCTGTTGAAAACAAACAAAGACCTCTGACCAAAAGCGACTTAGAGGAGGGATGGCTTTACTTGACTTACCCTACTGAGAGAACTCAGGGCAGAAACTCAAGCAGAAATTTGAAAGCAGGATCTAGAGGAGAAGGCTAGCTAACTCATTCTCAGGCTCAAGCTTAGCTAAACTTATAGACAGCCCAGAACCACCTATCCAGGGGATGGTGTCATTCATGGTGGGTTGGGCTCTCCTTCATCAATTAACAAACAAGACAGTCCTTCATGGATGTACTCACAGGTTAATCTGATCTGGGCAATTCTTTGATCAAGACTTCCTTCTCATGTGACTCCAGGCTGCATCAGGTTGATGGTGAAAGTTAACTAGGACACCAAGAGCCCATACACTAGAAAGAACAAAGTTTAGACTCCTAGTCTACAGACATACATGGTTTTCACCTGGTATCACTCCCGGGCTGACTGATTTTCCTATTGCACCTGGCACACATAATTTGAAGCCTTTCCCTTTAATTATGCTGATTGTGTGACCTCAGTTTGAAAACAAGCACAGCAAAGTAGTCTAGCTCATCAGAAAGTTTTAACATGCAGACCTTTACTGAAAACCATATTAAAAAGTGGGACAATAAGATTAGAGTAGGGATGGGGTATATGGGACTAATAGGTTCCATATAATCACACGATTTTTTTTTTTTATAGAGAAGGAGTAACCACCAGTGCTCCTGAGGAGCTAGAGTGCTTGGAATAAGGCCTGTTGTTTAGAGCACTGACTCTGGTGCGCTGGCTCCTTAGGGGAAATAATGTTGGATATTCTAACATGACGATCAAACATCTCCAACATCACCAAAGGGATTAATAAGGCTGTGTGTCACACTTCCAATCTGACCACAATATGTCAACAGAGTTAGACAATTAGATCTTAAATATTGCTCATTATATGCTTTCCTACTAACATGCTAAACACATTAAATCTTATTTGTGTATATGTATATATATATATATATATATATATATATATCTGTTTGGGATTCATCCTACAGTAGTTAAGAGTAACACAGCAGACATTTGAAGGACCAGAGGGAGCAGTACATAAAGTTGAGTTTTGAGTGGCTGCTGCTATCTTTTCCACTGGATAAATCCTTAGGCTGTGCACACCAAGTTCATGTGTAAGAATTTGGATGTTGGCACATTGTGCTGACTGATGACAGTGACATTGGGAAGAATGCTCAGAGCTATTCTTTTTGTTTTCTTATATAAAATAATTTGGTATAAGACATGGAAATTGGGAACAGGACCCTGGAATTCCTCATACTCTTGGCTTTGGGGCCATCCCAATTTTCCTAAATTACTAACCCAAGATGAAAGACGGTGGATCCATCCAGTTTTAGTAAAGAAAACTCATGTCACACAGAACAGGCTACACCCCGCTGGGAAGTTGGATCTGACAATACTCACTTAAAACCATCCTCAATGATTATAGCTCTTGTATAGGATTCAGGGCTGGAGTCATGAAACCCAGAGAAGCAGGTGTTCTGAATGCTAATCTAGGATGTAATTATAGTCGCTGAAGAAATCTATGAGGTGCAGTTAATTAAGAGACTACCTGGTTAATCATGGGGGTGATTTATTAAAAATTAAAAATAGACTGACAAGCTATTAAAAACCACTCCTATTTCTAAACTCTGTATTTTGGCTAAACATAAGGCTGAGATATGTTACTGCTTTGATTAAAAATGTAAACAACTTAGTCACTTTTTAAGATGCTATATAATTAGCTCACTTTTTAGGATATTATATCTCATCATTGATGTAATCTGTAGGTTGCTTCTGAGGTTCCCAAACCCACTGTAAGCACAGATTATAAGAATAAGTGGAATGGCAGCCCCTTGAGATTCCACTTGGATTAAAGGATTTAAAATTTAGAATAAAACAGAGATCGAGTCTCCTACCCTCGATAATAGTGAGAACTTTGGATTTTCATATCTAAATTACTGTAATCTTTATGTGTCTACCAGTTAGTTAGTCATTTCTTTGATTTATTCCAGTTTCCACAAATAACTTATCCCCAGCTCTATAATTATGAAGAAGATTTTAATGGGTGCTGGTGTGGCGAGTTAGAGCAAGACTCATTCAGAGAGCAGGTATGACAGGGACAAGGGTCCTTGATAAGGAAAACTGAAAGATGAAAGTTGGAAAGAGCTTTAATGGCATCACAGTGTACCTTTTTTGTACAAATAATAAAATCGAGGCCCAGTGGGGTCAAGAGACTATTAGGGTCCGAATGTGCGTTCTTCCCGCATTCACGCTCTTAAATTTAATGGCCAGTTGGATAGTATTTAGATCTGGGGCCTTTAAGAAGTGAGTAATGGGATTAGAACCCTCGTGGCTGGGATTTCAGCCTTTAGAAAGGGCTTTGAGGGAAGGGGCTCCTTGTCTGCTGTCCACTTACCAAGCGCAGACACAGCAAAGAGCAGCCCTTCCTGGACAGTGCGTCCACCTGAAACTTCATTTTGATCTGCAGCCTCTAGAGCGAAGGAAACATTCCTTATCTAGCTTCCTCATGGTAGTACAAATAGACCAAAAAAATCCCAATTTAGAGTATTAAATTCATGCCAAAATCAGATCAAAATCAGTAGGTTGGCGTATCTGTAAGAAAGGTACAGCCTTTGGCTTTCAAGAGGAAGGAGAGGACGGCCATGTTCAGCCCAAGAGGCTACAGGTTACCCACAGAAACCATTTGATCTGTTCCACTGATGACATTAGACTGATGTGGAACTCCCACTTTGGGGTTTTAGATTTGTTTCTACCCCTCTGTGAAGTGAGACTCAGAAGAGAAAGTCGGAGTCATACAACAGAGGCAGGCATGGGGGTGTTGTCACATTTTCTCTGCCGAACGTAAATGCAGAAACAGTAGCCGACCTGCTTTTACATAGTCACCGCATGGTAGAGAAGGCAGTCGAATGGTCTCTGCCTTATTACAGGACTGACTAGGATTGAGAGAAGGAAAACCAAGATTCTGATCTGAATAGCATGAGATGATGAGGCTTGTAATAGCCAACGTCCATGTTCATCTGGGCAGAAACATGCAAATGGGAGGGCTGATGAGTTCTGAAATGTGCACTAAGAGCATGAATGCTTAAACCCCAAGTGTGCATGCTTCTGATGCTAAACAGCAGGGGGCTTGAACGCCAGGAGCTGCTTATTTATAGGAACGACATCACTGAGGCTGAAGAAAGACTAATGAGCATCTCGGTGCTGAGTCACGGCTCTTATTCTTTGCATATAATTGTTAGCTCTAGAAAAGTAGCCCGTATACAGTCTGCAGTTGGCTTTTCTGTAAGTGGCCCAGTACTGTGACAATGCTTATAGTTTGTGACTGAAAATCAGTAAATAAAGGTTATAATTAATATTTTTATTTTAGAAACCACATCGTCCAATCCCATTAACAAGGAGCGGCTGCAGAGAGGCAGGAAGACTGTGGTGTGTAAGTACTGCCCCCCACCTCCATCCTTTCCACCCTCCTCCCTCCCCAGTCCCCACCCCCTGCCCCCTGCCCCTTGCTCATTCCCTAGCAACGCCACTCCTTAACACCATCAGTGTTATGCTAGTAGTTCCATTTACCCAGGGGGAGAGATGAAAACCCTTAGGAGTGACAAAGGTCTATGCGAATGAAACTCACTTCCTCTGTGGGCAGTTTTACTCTATTTTGATTTGACAGGAATCTTTCTCATCCAGCAGGCTGGAAGGGCTTAGGAATTTAGAAAACGAAGAACAAAGTTAAAACCAGAAAAATAGAGATTTTTTTTTAATGTGCACACTTATTTATTTGTTTATTTGCTTGCTTGTTTTTGAGATAGGACCTTTTTATGTAGCCCAGAGTAGCCTCAAACTCATGGCAATCCACCTGCCTCAGCCTCTAGGGTTAGAGGCATATGCCATTATGCTTGGATATATTTATAATATTGCATATTACTATAGTAATATGCAATGTACATAAGAGAAATTACCCAGCTAGACCTTTTACCAAGCAACTATAAAGTAACCATAATGCTTACTGTTTCTTTTTCTTTGTATGGTAATTTCCCGGATAGCATACAAACTCATGGAATTCATCATGGCATTCCTCATCATATGCATCATTATACTTTATTCTCATGTTTATTGGTACATGCTTAAAAAAATAGGAAGGCAAGCTTATCTCTGAGTAGCAAGATATTTCTCCCTCCTCCCCACTCCTCCTTTTCCTGGTCTCTTCACCTTGCTTTCCTTTCTCTCTCCCTGAAAAGACTTTAAAACAGAATATTTAAAAGGTCACAAATTGTTTCACCAGACAGAATTTGTGTCAGATAAACGACTGCTTTAAATGCAGGGAAGTGTTTCCCAGCCTCGGTGCTCCAGGCCTTACACAGAAGGTAATGCATTGCCCTCCTGTCAGCAGTCAGCACCTCTGTTTGTGCTTCATTGCCTCTTGCCCTTGAGTTGAATAATTAATTTAATGTCAATCTCCAGCCCTCCCTCTTCCTTCCCTTCCACTCTTCCCCTTCATCACTTGTGGTGATATTTTGTTTGTGCTATAACAAATAAAGCTTGCCAGAGGATCAGAGTGTGGAGTGAGCCACACTAGGTAGCCTTAAAAGCCAGGAAGTGGTGGCACACTCCTTCAATCCCAGCACTAGGGAGACTGATCTCTATGAATTCAAGGCCACCCTGGGTTTCACTAGACTGATTCAGACTCAAAGAGAAACAGAGCCAGTTAGCGGTGGCTCACACCTTTAATGTCAGTACTTGAAAGTCATGCGCCTTTAATCCCAGCATTAGGGAGGTGGAGACAGGAAGGAATGTGGCTGGGCAGAGAGAGGAATATAGGGCGGGAGGAGACAGGAGCTCAAGGATTCAGTGTGAGGACTTGCTCTTGCCCCTTTGGTTCTGAGGGTTTTGTAGAAGTAAGAACTAGTGGCTGGCTGATTTGTTTTTCTGATCTTTCAGCTCTCACCCCTTAATATTGGACTCCGGGTTTCATTATTCAGACCAATTAGAATCCATGCTACAGTCATTCCTTCCATTTCTTCTCCCTCTGTGCCTCTTCTGCCATCATCCCTTTCTCTCTTAATGAACAAACCCTATCATGTACCAGGCAATTGAGCACCATTAATAACCATCACATCTTCTTGCATAACGTACAGGCACATGCAAGACTCATGAAAAATCATGTTGAACAGCATGATTCCTACACAGTCCTCACTCCCTCCAGTTCAGTTTTCACTCCTTCCTGCCTGAAATGGTTCCCGCTCAGGTCACAGGTCCTCTTTGAGGTCCAATGGAGAGAGCACTGTTCACCCTTCCCTTTGCTTGACTTTCCCAACAGCCAGTCTTTCTGTGCCTGGAACAATCTTGCCCTTTGTCTTCTGAGACCGAGTGGTTCTCATTTTCCTCCTCCTCTATTTTCCAGACTCCATTTGTTGGCTCATTTTCTACATCTAGCTCTCAAGTTCCAGAGTCCCTTAAGGCTTCTTTCTAAAATCCATTCTCTTTCCATCTTCAGCTTCCGATTGTTGCAATTATGACCTGTATGCCCAGGATTCGAATAAGGCTAAGTTGAAAGACCCATATGTCTGGCTTGCTTGACATCCTCCCCTGGATTTCTTCCATGCACTCCCAACACAACATGCCCAAACCTAATTTATGGTTTCTTTGTGACCTCCTTTGGTGTCTGCTCCAGCAGATAATGAAGTCAGCCTTCATGTTTGTAAGCCCCAAATCTAGACATTATTCTTGGCCCAACCTGATCCTGTCCCTGGTCCATCTTGTCACCATTGTTTCAAGGCTCTCATCACCTCCTATGTGGAAGGAGGCAGCTCCTGCTAAGAGAGCTTCCAAACCCTCCCTTGCTCCCTGTAGTCTGCCATCTCCATGGCAACCTCGGTATACCATGAAATATATGAGTGTTGCCATCAACTTCCTGCCTCAGAACCTTGGTGATGACGTGCCACTTACTTACCTAGAGTCCCAGCATGCACTTCTCTTCCTCCTCGCAGCACCTCCCTCTCGGCTTGCTATTAAATTGACTTCTCTTCCACCATCAAAGGTCTGCAGCACTGTAACCATCTTGAAGAGACCTCCTCTGCTGGCAATACTGCATGTGCTCCTGAATCCTGCTCTTCACCTTTGTGGAATTCACCAGAGTTCACAAATCCATATGGAATTATTTGGCACCCTGTATTTTCCCCTCTAGACCACATGCCATATGATCAGACTCACCAGAACTATTTCTGTTCTGTTTGTTATTACATACTTGGCACTATATGACATTATGGCACACAATTGATGCCTAATATTGTTGAACCAAAGGAGGGGCTGTTTTCTGTTCCTGTTTGCGAGTTATGCAAGAGCAAACAAGCTGTTTATTATACTGCAGAGTCTGTATATACAAAACAATTGTAAACATTGAGCTTGTTGGGACATGTGCTGAAGTTGGACATGGTAGTGCACGCCTTTAATCCCAGCACTCGGGAGGCAGAGTGAGGCGGATCTCTGTGAGTTTGAGACCAGCCTGGTCTATAAAGAGTTCCAGGTCAGCTAGGACTGTTACACAGAGAAGCCCTGTCTAAAAGGATAATAATAAACAAATAAATAAAAGAAACGTGCTGATATCCTTACTTCATGAAGCAACCTATGGAACCTAGGTAGCTTCTGCATTAAAATGTTTTCTGAGACCCAGGGCACTGACTATAACTTGTGCTCTGTGTTTTTGCCAACGACTGCAGTGTGGGTGAAGGGGCTTTGACGGATTGATGGGGGTACAGGTACGGCCATCACAGCATGACAATGGTGTTCTCTATAGTGGCCATAAGGGCCACCTTCACAGAGATGCCAGCGGTGATCTCAGAAAAGGAACTTGCTGGTGCTGGCGATCGTGGAAGGCTGAATTGTTGCCGCCAGCAGAAAAGAACAGGTGGCTATTTTAAAAGCACTTCACAGTTATGCCCTCACCCGTGCTGAAACGAAACTGTCCAAGCTCCAGTGTTTGGATCGTATTTCCAGAGAAGTCAAAGACTGCAAGTCAGAATCTGCAGGTGTTTCCTTTCAGATTTTTGCCTTCAGGAAGAAACTAAAAGTAAATAAAAATTATGGCCATCTCACTGCACCAGAATAACATGTATGTATTTTTAGGTTGTTGCATTTTTAGTAAAAACTATATGAGATACCAGCAAGAACAAAAACTGTTTTATAAGAGAACTCTCCTTCCTGCATTCCTGGCTTATTTTAATAGCTGTCTGCAATGTACATTTAAGATTCAGGATTCTAATTCTTGTAACAGAAGTTCACTGAAGAGGGAATAGATTCTAGTATTTCAGATAGACCTGCCATAACTAGACCTGAAATTCAGTATGTTTCTTTTCTCTGTAAGAGATCTGTTTTATTCTGTTTATTTTGTTTTACTCATGCCATGAGGAAATGAGGTATATAAGTTAATTATTTTAATCCCAATAAAATAATAATGAACTGGAACCACATGATGCCTGCCCCAACTGTCAGTTATTTAAGTAGAATATAAACTAGATGCTTTTTGCAAGCTGTAAATGAATAACCTAAGTTGTTGCTCATGGAATTAGATTATTTTAAAAAAATCACACTATCCAAGAGAATATCTGAGCAAGACACAAAATCTCATTTAGACTTTCCCAGAAGGCTTGTGCCCGTTACTGCGATCTCGAAGATGTAAAACAGTTGCTGACACACAGAGAAATCTATGCTACAGTATTTCCAGTGTTACTTCTCAAGCTTTCTTCTTCACGAGCCCCAAGTTTGCTGAGGTGTTGGAGAATGCCTATGAAACATTGTTGTCTTTAGGCAAAGTGCATACTTAGGAGGGAAGAGCTAGAGCCCCACCTAAGATACACCAGTGCTCACTGTTTCAGGTGTGAAATGAATTCATGCCCACAAGAAGCTCAGAACGTGAACCTTATTTACTAAAAGGGTATTTGCAGATGCAACCAAGTTATAATAAAGTCACAATGTGTTACAGAAAGTGCTAACCCCAGAAGCTGATGTATCTGTGAGAGAAATCACCCATGATTCAGACCCAGTCAGTTGCCCAGAGAAAGCCAGATGAAGATCGACATCATTCGGCTCCGAGCTAAATGCCATTGTTTGGGTGTGTTTTCTTCTCCAAAGATCCCTGTGTTGGAGGTTTGGATCTCAGTGTGTGTGGGGATGTGTCAGGTTACATGTGTCATGGTTCTCTAGAGAAACAGAACCCATGGAGGGATGTGTGTGTGTATGTCACAAACATACATACATGTATTTATGTAACAGAGGGGATTATTAGGTTGGCTTACACAATATGATTTGAGTAGTTCAACAATGGCTATTTCACACTGGAAAGGCTGAAAACCAGGAAGCAGGGAGGGAGGGAAGACAATACAGAGTGAGGGGAGGAGAAAGAAGGATAAATGAGACTAAGGTTGTTTGAAAATGTCATAGGGAAACATTACATTTACTTAAAATGCACTATAAGTGTGTGTGTGTGTGTGTGTGTGTGTGTATGTGTATACATGTATGTTTTTAAAAAGTAAAGCTATGTCACTTGGGATGATTATTATCCCCCAAAAAACCACAGACTAGTTTAAAAAAATCCTCAGTGCCATGTATGGAAACCTTCCCTTTGAGTTGTTGGTCATGGGAATCCAAGAGAATCACAAAACAACAGAGGCTCTTGCTATGGGCCCTCGTTACCTCCCAGAATTTGAAAGTAAAATGCCATATACTTCAGACACAGGACTTGAAGGAATTCAGCTAAGTCTGACCTGGGGGGATCCTTCCTAAGGACTAGTTCTCATAGAATAGGAAGGTCTTATGCAAGCTGCCAAGGGAGAAAAGCAAAATCAGTCGTCCTGCCCGTTTACAAAGCACAATAGTGACCAGCACAAGACATCCCAAATGGTACACCAGTGACACAATATCTTGGAGACAACCAGCAGCCACCTAATTGGGACTTAAGGACTGCTCAGTAGGAGGGAATTCATGCTTCTACTGTAAATCTAGTCAACTATCCTATCTGTACCTGGTGAGGAATCCATACCTGGAGAGGACAGCCTACTACTGCCTCTGTCGGACACCAATATGGTTTCTGACAGCATTCTATATACCTATACTCATAGGTAAGTATTGTTTACCCTTCATCAAAGAAACTTCTTATAGCAGATGAAGACTGCTATGGAAATCACAACTGGTTAAGATGATCAAGTTGCCTGTGAGTAGCATCACAGATCCTACAGCAAAGGTTCATGGAACAACCTGGAAGAGAGAACAAAAAGACTCCAAGAGCTAGAGGACCAGGATGTCTACTGAGTGGTGGTGTCTCTTATATATGAGAGGAAAGCCGCTCTAATGAATAATCAACGAGATGGCTGCCTATATAAGATCTGAACAATAACAACATTAGTTGACACGCTGATGCTAACAAGGAAATTCTCTTAAAGCCCCACCTCTAGATGAAGAGCTATGACCGTTAATGGATGCTGAGAGGGGGAGAATCGGTCTTTTCCAGGGATGAGCCCCAGATAGGTTTTCCAATCCTAAGTGGTGAGCCCTAAACACACATACAAGCAACACCAAATGGACTCGGAAGGGTCTTTATAAATTTACACACACGCACACACACACACGCACACAGTGCGTACTACAAACCATATTCATTAATTACTATTGTTTAATACATACAC
>JAQHUG010000053.1:4805456-4816581 GCA_028555095.1 Dicrostonyx torquatus | reverse complement strand
GAAAAGTTGGTATAAAGCAAAACAAACAAATGGAAGGAAAGAACCAAAAGAAAAAGTACAAGAAACACATATAGATGTGCTCACACACACATTTGCACGCAGGAATCCCATAAAAATACAAAACTGGAAGCCATAGTGTATACACAGAAGACCTGTAAAATTAAAAAAAAAATGCCCAAACAAAACATTATGAGACAACCTCCAAAGATACCAGTGAGCTCATTTTGTGTTGACCGTCTACTGCAGGGCATGGGGCCTGCCCTCAATGGGGTGGTTTTAATCCTCTGTGAGACCCCGTTGGAGAAAATTAATTTTTCCTTTGCACGTGATTATCAGCTAGAGATAGCTGCTGGGTTAGGGATGGGGGCTTGCGTCTACTTCCCCTCTCATTACTGGAACCCCATCTGGTGCAGAACCAGGCAGGCCCCGTGCGTGCCACCTCAGCCTCTGTGAGGTCACATGTGCCTCTGTCTTGCTTTGTTTAGAAGGCCTGGTTTCCGTGGAGTCATCCATCATCTTTGGCTCTCACAACCTTCCAGCCTCTTCTGCAGAGTTCTGAGTTCTAAGGCAAGGGATCTGATGGAGACTTCTACTCAGGATCAAGTGTTCCAAGGTCTCTTTCTCTATGTACATTGTCTGGTCATGAGTCTCTGGACTATCTCAGGAGGACGCTTCTCTGATGATGGCACAACAAGGCACGAGTATAGAAGAATTTCTTATGAGTCATTTTATTGCTACGTTCTTTTAGTAGAAGAGTAAATAGTATTTGGTTTTCTCCTAGGTCCCGGACCTATCTGGTCTCAAACTCTTGGCTACCTGAACAGTGTTGGGTATGGATTCCATCTCATGGAGTGGACCTTAAATCCAGTCAGAAGTTGCCAGGAAGCATATTCGATTCTCTTTCTTGTCAAGTTCAGAATTCCTTCTGTCCCTTTTCCCTTACAGACAACTGCCTGCCTGCTGGCCTGCCTGCACGGCTGTCAATATCCCTCCATCGTCCTCCTTCCTCACAGACCCTGCCATTATTCTTATGAAACTTAATTTTCCTAATGCGACACTCTTGGGTCAACATGCCTAACCCCTGTATCAAGCCAAACTGAAAAGCAAATCATCCTCAGATACACAGTGTACACCTGGGACATGGATGTGATGCCACCCTGGGCCAGCTCTCTGGCCCCAGCTGCTCCTCCATCCCGCAGCACCCTCAGCACCCGCAGCACGCTGCCTTGGGTTTCCTTTTGTGTTCTTATATGGCTCCAAAACAAAAAGCAAGGCAAAAAACCCCCAAACCTTGCATTATCTAAAATTAAATAATAATTGGTTTTTTTTGTTGTTGTTTTTAAAAACCAACAACACTGCTAAATCACAACATGTGACTTTTAGGACAAATGATTGAAATCCAGAAAGACTGAGTTCAAAGTGTGAGCAGTTTCTTCTCATGGTTCTTGCAGGGTTTGGCTCGTTCTCAGCTGTGGCTTAGATGGCAGGTGCCAGAAGCTGCCTTTTCTCCTCTGTTCTCACTCTGAACTGGTGCCCTGAGATGCCCCCTCCTCATTCACAGCTTAATCTGTTCATTTGTGGGCTCAGATTCAGCTCTGAACTCTTGCTCACCTTCTGCACCTCAGAGCTGCCTTTGAAGGGTGACGCTGCATGGTGTGGTTCTGACTCCGGCCCAGCTGTTCCTAATTCTTTTATTCCTGAAGGGCTCCTTCCAGAGAGCTGTGCTGCTTCTCAAAGGGGGAGAGATGTGTTGGGGAGAAGAAAGCTCCCTAGTCGCTCTCAGCCTGGACATCAGGCCTCAGCAAGCTGGCCTAATTGGCAATGCAACGGGTGTCTTTGTTTAACTTTGGAGTTTGTTTCATCAAAGTAAAAAGTACTCACTCGCATTAAGGAAAATTTGACAATAGGAAACAGAAAAGAATACCCAGGGCACATATTGTTTGGTGGCCACCTGATCACCCCTGCTGCTCTTGCTTTTCCTGAGCACCTTCAATTTCCACTCCATCCGGTGTTGTCTGTTCTGAATAAGCTTTCACTAAGTGGGTAGAGCAGCGAACAATCAGCGCTCTTGATATAGTTTAAGGTGTTCCCAGAGTCCTTTTGGAAGTAACAGTGAGTTAAGCGGACAACAGAAAAACAAAATAAAAGCAAAAAAGTAAATCTCCGAAGAACCTCTTTGATCCTAGTTCGGTCTATTAAAACGTTTTCCTGAAGTATATTTAATTTTTCCTGTTTTCTATTTTTCTTTCATTAAAAGAAGAATTCTTTTTATACAATATATTATGATTACAGTTTCTAGTCCCCCAACTCTTCCCAGATTCTCCCCACCTCCCCTCCCATTCAAAACTACACTCTTTCTGCCTCTCCTTAGCAAACAAACAGGCAACTAAGGAATAACAATACCATAACATAATAAAATAAAGCAACGTGACATCATTAATGCGCAGGGGAATTTCCCTAAGCTGTTTCCAGATAAGTGCCAGTCACACCTCAGTAACTTAGTGTAGGCTCTGGCCTTCCCACCCAGCTGTGCTGAGGTCTCTCTCTGATTTCAGAGGCCATAGGTCAAAGCATTTCTAAAGTTCTGGGAGAAGTTTGGCATTTCCTCCCAAAGTCTGCCTGCCTGTTGTCTGTCTCCCATCACTTCCTTTTCATTTGCTCCGATCACTAATATATTTATTTGGGACTAAAAAGCAAAGCCTTGATTTACTTGAGTTAAAGTCATATTTACTGCAACTATGTTTCTACTTTGTTTGCGTAATGAGTTTTTAACCTAGATATTTGAAAGATTTTATGCAATTGAATTACTCACTCTTGGGATCAAAAAGGCCGCAGGTCAACAGAGCAGAAGAGCTCATCCAACAATTTGAGAATTGAAAATGCCATTAACAAGCCAGGCCTGGTAGCACAGGCCTGTAATCCCAATTACTTGGAGTCTAAGGCAGGAGGATGGAGAGGTCCAAGAGTAAATTCAAGGCCAAGCTGAACCACTTAGCTAGACCCTGTCTCAAACAAGGGCTGCGGCACTAGCTTGTTGTCATTGAGTCTTAGGTTTGCATCTCTGGCACAGAGAGAAAACATTGTTCTAGAAACTAGAAAAAATACAGATTCTCCCCTTAGTCCATGCATCAAAACATATCGAAAACGCATAAAGGAGTTGTATGAAAAATCACTAAAGTGTAAGCATTAAGGATATAGAGCTGAGTGTTATTATATTTTGGGTATAATAATAATGTGAGCAGTGAAAGACAAGAACGAGGGGATTTTTAATGCTTCAACGTAACAATGGTAAAAGAGCTAGCTAGTCTTTGCCACCACAAGGGCATCTCTACTTACTCTCCCATTCTTATTTTTTTAAACCTCTACCTGCACAGGAGCTATGCTCTAACCTTGTTAATTAATTGATTAGTTAACTATAGACTATCTGCTGCACGCCAGCTTTGTGTTCGGCCGTCAAGTGAAACGACATACAAAGCCCCTGTTGTATAGAATTTGTCTTGGAGAAAGGTGAAGGCAGACATTACAGATACAGGACCCATCAAAATCTGTTCAGAGAATGTGGTAATGGTAACGGTTAGGGAATGAGGCGGTGGGGTTAGGGGCACTAGTCACTGAGGGGAGTGTCTAGGGAATCTTTCCTGAAAATAAAACATCTATTGGGTTGATTGAATTTAAAATTGCTTTAACTGGTCTTTAAAACATAAAGCTGCATCTTTATGGGACATGGTGTGGTGTTTCAACACCCGTGTAATGTTTAATGTTTAAAACAGGTTGAACATCCATGTCCTCATTGATTATTTCTTTATGGTAAAACCATGCAAAGCCTTTCAGCTATCTAAAGAAATACAGTACATCATCACTGTCCGTAGTCGCTCTACTGTCCAGCAGCACCCCAGACCTTCTTACCTTTGTCCACCCATAACGTCCTCCCCACCTCACTCTCTTGTGCTCCTTCGGCCTCCAGGAGCCCTGGGTCTGCTGTTGGCATTTGTTAGATTCCTGCTTTTAGATTTCAGGTGTCAGTGAGATCACCTGACATTTGTCTTTCTGAGCCTGGCTTAGCTCACTTAACATAATGACTTCCAATCGGACACGTGTGGTCAGAAACGACAGGATTTCGTGGATTTGAGGGTGTGTGTATGGATCATTGGTTAAGGAGCACTCACAGTGTTTCTATTGCTTGGCTTTTGTGAGAAGTGTCACTACAGAGGCCAGGACAGTTGTCTTTTCAACATACTCATTTCGTTTCCTTTGTGATACCTAACCGTCGGGAGACTGGCTGGACCCGTTGCTCTGTTTTTAGCTCTTGGCACTGCTTTCACACTGTGTTCAGTGATGGCTGTACTAAGTTACACTAGGACCCGCAGTGTTCAAGGGTCCTTGTTCTCCATGTCCTCAGCAGTACTTCTTACCTTTTGTGGTTTTAATAATAGACATTCCTATTGGATCATATTTTGTTTTGATTTACATTTCCCTATTTATCAGTGATGTTCAATACTTTAATATGGGTGTTGGGCATTTCTATGCCTTGTTTAGAAAACCACCTATTTGGTTCCATTGTTTATTTTAAGGTAGTGTTTTGGGGGATTTGGAGTTTCTTACATATTCTGGTGACATTCAAATAGAGGCACCAGAAGAAAGGTCCTCACTCAGCTATCCGGGGAAATGTGTTTCAGGAAGGTGAGAGACCTAGACAACTCCCGTGCTTCTGTGCTTGAGTGCAGCAAGGAGATAATGGATGCTGGATCCCAAAGCAAAGCTGGCAGCCGTGTCCCTGGATTCCATGGGGAGGACTTGAAGGTGTTGTTGAAGTTCTTGTGGAGCCAGGCACCATTTACAGAGGCAAAGGAGACTCTTTTTTTTTTTTTAAATCTGTTTTTGTTTTTTGGTATATGATGGGGTACGTCATTGGCTTGTTTTATGCACACACTCTTGGAATGTGTTTTATCATTCACTCTGGATCCCTTAGATGTTCTTCATGCTTAGAACAGAATGTTAGAGGAGATGGAAGTTATGTTGTTTTTCTCTGCACATCCTAGCCTAACATACTCCTATTTGCCAACTGATACTCAATAAACCTAAAATGCAGGACTACTGAATAAACAGATGGAGGACATTGAATGACATTGACAACGGGAAGACTGAAACAGCTTTCCAGACTGGAATGATGGAGTGAGTGATGGGCTGGGTGAGGCTGGAGTGGTTAAAAATTGCTGCAGTGCGGGACACGGAGCTGTGTTAGGATGGGAGATGGTGGAAGCCAAGATGGCGAGAGGAGGATGAGCCGGAGCGACTGTGCGCTAAGGTTGACAAATGTGTTTGGGTCACAACTGGGCTGTGGGTAGAGGGTTCCTCATGTCCCCTTGGTACAACCTCTGATCCCCATGAGAAATAGTAGTGTTCCCCCATGTAAGCTTAAGGGGAAACCTTTCCACATATTTCCTACATAGCTTGCTTGTGCTGCACAATTGATTCATTTGCTTCTACCACTTTGTGTTTCTTTTTTAAATCATTAGATAATTAGAAGAGCCAAGCCAGGAAGATGCCTCATGCTGTCTGTCAGATTCCTAATGAGAATTAAAAAAATTCAATATACTTTTTTTTTGCATAGACATAATCGCACGGCTGCAGGCACCTTTGCTTTTAGTGACATTGAGTTTATCATTAAATCCCAATGAACAGGGTGAAATAAGTCAGGGAAAGACCATTTGAGTCTAGGCCTTCCAAAGGACAAATACACATACAAATCTAGTCTTCAGAATTCTCCATGGTGTGCTGTTAAAGATGAGTGGTTGCCATGGAGCTCTCATGGGCAAGCACAGCCAGGAATGTACATCAATGGTAATAGGAATGACCACAGCTGCAAGTATCCTGTGACATGGACCCTTTTTAGAGCCTGTCAGCAGACAAGGCTGGGATAAAGTCATTGTCACCATAGATTTTCAAGGCCCATCATGGAGCAGGATGTACAGGGCATAGCAACAGAGGCAGATCATAAATATACAGTGGATGGTAATGATGAAAATGATGCAGATGGTAGCGGAACTAACTCAGACGCAAACTGACCAAAACCAACATCTTAGTGATAGTTATTATGAAATTAAGATTGTTACTAAATTAAGAGAGATGATGTACACTTGTAATCCCAGCTACTTCAGAGGCTGAGGCAGGAGGGTTGAAAGTTGAAAGCTCGCTTGAGCCTCATGTCAAGACCTTGCCATAAACGAACAAACAAACACAAGAGTGTTGTTATTTCCTGATAATCATGTTAGGGCTTGCAGAAGACCTGTGCTCTAGTTGGGGGAATCATTTATGTTCTTTCATTGGATCAAATTTGTCACATAGGAAACGTCCTTGTTTCTAACAAAGAAAAGTACAATAAATGTTTGGAAATGAAGTCTTGCTTTCCTCATCCTAAAATAAAATGGAACCATTCATAATGGATGAAATCCAAGTTGCCAAATGAATTTTTATGTTTTCTTTCTCTTTTAAAATGAATGAAATGGTGTGTGTCAGCATCTTTCAGCTTCTATAAAGACTGCTTTTGATGGTTCATAGGCAGTTATATTTGAAAGAATTGACAATAGCAATATGATACTCTGTGTCTATATGTCTACAGCTGTACAAGTATAGAGGTGGGGAGGCCCAAGTCAACACATTGACTGCAACTTGAAGAAAAACTAGGTAGCAGTTGCGGGTTTATCTGACCTTATTTTAAAAATGTGCTGTTCATTTTGCTGCTAAAACAGAACACCTGAAGCTGCATAGTTTATGAACAGCATTCTTTTTCAGAGTTCTGCAGACTAAAAGATTTATAATTGAGACACAAGCAGGCTTGGTGGGCAAGGGCTATTTTTGGCACTTCGGGGATGTGTCCTGAGAAAATAGAAGCACTGTGTCCTCATAGGCAAAGGATAAGAATGAATTAACTTCCTCCAGCTTCCTCTTGTCTACAAGGCACTAGGTCTGTTCTCAGGAGAGAACTATGCTGCCCTCACACCCCTTGAGACCATCATACTGAACACAAGTCTCAGCACCTTTGTTCTGGAGGGGCATAACAAACTGTGTTACCCTACAGGGGCATGAGCCAGAAGGAATGGTGCAGCTTCAGATCCAGATTCTCTTACTGTCATCTTAAAAACTAATTCATCATAATACATTGAAGTCGGTATAAAATTAAGCACTTTAGAGAAAGATGAATGACATAAATCAAGTTAGAGCTGTTCCCCAAGGATTTAGTTTCTAAGAGAGATGTGACTTTTTCTGCTTCATGATTACATCTGAGCTTCATTTTGGAATTCTGGAAAATGTATGCTGGGACCCTTGAACTTCCCTGGCAGGCCAGCTTTTGTTCGTCTAAGGAACAATGGTCTGTACCATAATACTTGTATTTTAAATAAACGCTAATTGGCCCATAGCCAGGCAGGAAGTATAGGTGGGGCAATCAGGCAAAAATTTGAGGTGGGACAATGAGAATTCTCGGAAGAGAGAAGTTTCAGTCGGCAGTTGTCACCCAGACAGAGAGCAAGCAAGATGTGACTGTCTTGCTGAAAAAGGTACCAAGCCATGTGTTTAACACAGACAAGAATTATGGGCTAATATAAGTTATAAGAGTTAATATGAAGCCTGAACTAATGGGTCAATCCGTTTATAATTAATGTAGACCTCTGTGTATTTCTTTGAGACTGAACGACTGCAGGACCAGGCAGGACAGAAACCTCAGTCAACACACACACACTCTCTCTCTTTGTCTGGAGAAAACCCCAGGGCAGATAAAACACAAGAACAAACAGTAGTGAGAGCAAGAACTGAGATTCGATCCTAGGTAGACTGAGTCTCAGTCCGCGAACTAGCACTCTCTCAGGACCACTGTGGCATATGTCAGTCTGCATAAGGCTATGAAAACAGTATGGTCACCTTACACACACCGCCGAGTAAGAAGGAATGAAGTGCTCAGAAACTCAGATGGCTCTTTAGCTAAGAACTTTTATGTCTGCTGAGACAACAATGAAAATACCAGGCTTGTAAAAGTATTCAGCAACAGTTCCCACTGCTCACCCCATCACACATCTGTATTAAGACCCTCCCAAATGGCCTCCGGACTGTTACAAAACCTCAGCCTTGAGTTCTTTCAAACACTTCTGTTTGGAATGCTGTATCTTTGGAGTTTTAGGGGATATAGAGCTGGCACAATGGTTTGCTACGTGCATTGCTCTTGCAGAGAATCCAGGTCAGTTCTTAGCACTCTCTTGGTGGCTCATAACTGCCTGTGATTCCAGTTCTAGGGGATCCAATGCATCTCTTCTGGCCTTGAGTGCCAGGCACATTTGTGGTACACAGACATACACAGATAAAACATCTTTATGCTTAAAGTAAAAATAGTTTTAAAAATGTTTTTAAGGTCGATCTTAGTGAATCTACAGATTCACTTATACTCTACACAGTAACAAAGTTCTACACATGTGATGTGAGATTCCCTTCTGTATGCTGTGAATACCATTGGTTAATAAAGAAGCTGTTTTGGGCCTGTGATAGGGAAGAGCTTATCTAGGTGGGGAAAATTAAACTGAATTCTGGGAGAAAGGAGGCAGGGTCAGGAGAAGCCATACAGCCCTGCCACAGACAGATACTGGAATTTTACCTGGTAAGCCACAGCCTCATGGCGATACACAGATTACTAGAAATGGGTTAAATTAAGACGTAAGCGTTAGCCAAAAAGAAGTAAGAGCTAATGGGCCAAGCAGCGATGTAATTAATATGGTTTCTGTGTGATTATTTCTGGGCTAAGCAGCTGGGAACTAACTAGCAGCCTCCTACTACACACACATACTTATCTTTATGGATGTTAAGTCCTTTAAGGGCCAGAGAGGACAAGTGCCATGGGTGGTGGAACATACCTAGACTGGAAACTGGAGTTTGGCTAATAGGCCAATCAGTTTATAATTAATTTAGACCTCTGTGTATTTTTTGGGACTAAACAGCTGTAGGACTGGGTGGGACAGAAACCACTGTCAACGAGAGAGAGAGAGAGAGAGAGAGAGAGAGAGAGAGAGAGAGAGAGAGAATATTACTAGTATCCACTCCAAAAGAGTTGTGAGTTGTGAGTATTGAAATGGGCAGATATCATACTTTCATTTACCAGTTGTGGCTTCAGTGGTGGTGTACTAGATGCAGGCAATGCTGGACCTGTGGATGAGGGACTGATGGAGAGGTCAAAAAGCAAATTTAGAGGCTGTAGCAGAAGTTAGTGCGAGGGGCAGTTAGGAATGGACCTGAGGTATCGTCTGTGAAAAATGTCAGATTTCAAGTACCATGAAACCTTCTACAGGTTTTTTTACAGAAAAAAAGTGAAATGTGTGCATTTTAGTGCCCACAGACTGAAGCTCCTCTTTCGCTGCTATTCAACTTTAAAGGTCAAATTTGCAATGGTTTGTTCCACTTTAAAAATTCCATAAATACACCAGCTAATTCTACCCTTTGCACCTGTCCAAACAGCAAGGAAGATAAAAGGGACTAGTGGAGAGCCCAGCCCCTTCCTTTCCTTAATGAGGCTCCATTGACTTTTGAAAACAACTGAAAGACAATAAATTGCCCCCCAATGCTGCTGCTTCCTAGGTCAGGCTTGTCCCTGGCTTGTGTGTTCCGAGCAGACTCAGGGTGCTAAGTTCGCAGCTGGGCTGTAAAATGCTTTGGCAGCTCTGAGGATATATATGGCCAATTTCCTTTGTTTCCACCAGAGCTGGGTGTTAGGGGTTATAGGCTGTTGGCTTCAGGACTAATTTGGTTTATTTATTTTGTAGGTAAATGACCAAAACTTCTAAACATTCACAAGGATGCCCATGAGGAGGTCAGAAGCTGTCCAAGACCTTAGGCTTAAGGTAGGCCTGGACTGGAGTAATTTTCAGGGACTTGACATTATTACTGCCCTTACCTACTCAAGGAGATTTGGCTTCCTGCCAGGGCTTTTATTCTCTGTGTTAGATTTTTCCCAGAACACTGACACCTTTCTAAAGACTCCTGATTGTTGCATTGTTTGGTGTAGGGCCCATAAGGCTCAGGTGACTGCGGAGGACTTGAAATGTGGGTAAAATTGAAAAGTGGCATAGTTACAAGCACACTTGGGTTTCAAAGACTTAATGCTAAAAGGAAGAAAGAAAAATGTATCAACGTTTAAAATATTGGTTGCAATTTGAAATGACAGGATTCACATGTATTAGGTTACAGTATTCGGATTAGGTGGCTGGGGAGATGGTTCACTGGTTAAGAGTACATACTGCTCTTCCAGGGGACCTAAGCTTGGTTTCCACTACACATGTTGGGGGCCTCACAACTGCTTGTGATTCCTGCATATCAGAGGGCACCCCACACTCTCATGAATATACCTGCATATAGATATGCACTTATACATTTAATTAAAAGTGAAATAAATCATTAATAATAATCTGGGTTATTAAAAAACAATAATGTTTCTTTTGAGTTTCTCAAATATGCTGACTGAATGACTTAACATTTCTTAGTTGTCTCATGTTGTATTTTCTTTGGAAAGCATCATACCATCAAAGGAGGCCTTCCATACCCTTCCCTTCTCGCCTCATTTTCTCTTTATTGTGAAGGTCTTGCCAGCCTGGCAAACCTGGAAGCCCGTTGCCTCAGCCTTTTTAGTTCTGAGATTACAGGAATTCCCCATGGCCCTTGGACCACCTTAAACACATCCATTGCATTCCCCAAACCCATGCAGCAGCAGGTCCACATGACTGGCTCCTATTTACTAAGGATGTGAAGACTTTGAGTAGAGATAACCACGGCTGTTACGTTAGAAACATTTTCCTCGAGAACTAGTATACACACTCTTGCTTTTGGACTCTAAGAGAAGAAAAACCCAAGGAATTCGGGATCATGGTCTACAGGCGCTTGTTGGCTACCATTGACTTGGATAGTTTCTCATTTCAACATTTACATCTAAAGTTAAGGAGAAAGATAGTGGAGCAGGGGGAGAGTTGAAAGCGTGCCATTTGTTGGTTAAGATGCGACAGGAAATTGGTGCTGTGCACAGGTGTTGGGGAAATGAGCTGAAGCCAGGGCCCTTAGGCTCAGAGCTCCCCTTCCAGGCAAACTGGTTCTCAGT
>JAQHUG010000053.1:4734839-4789116 GCA_028555095.1 Dicrostonyx torquatus | reverse complement strand
GGGCCATATCTCTGGTGATTGCTCTTTCAGGTGCCAGTAGACCCAAGGCTCAGATGGTTGCTCCTCGTGGTGGAGTCAAGGCCATGGTTCCAGTCACCCTGGAGATCACTCGGCATTACTGAATGTTGCTCAGCACTTCTGGAGGCTGCTCTGCAATCCCAGAGGTTGTTCAGGCCTCTTCCATGGAGGTCGCTTACTTGGGCCTGGTCCCACAGAGGTCACTGGCTCAGGCCTGGTCCTGAGGAGTTGGTTGACTCAGGCCTGCTTCGGTGGAGGTCTCTGGCTTGGGCCTACTTCGGCAGAGGTTGCTCTCTCAAGCCTGCTCCTGCAGAGGTCCCTGGCTTGGGCCTCCTTTCTTGGAGGTTGCTCACTTGGGCCTGGTCCCACAGAGGTCACTGGCTCAGGCCTGCTTCTTTGGAAGTCACTCCCTTGTATCTGCTTCTGTGGAGGTTGCTTGCTTGGGCCTGCTTCAGTGGAGGTCTCTGGCTCCAGCCTGCTCCAGCCCAGGTCACTGGCTTGTACCTGTGCCTGTGGGTGTCCCTGTCTTGGGCTTGATCTTGCAGAGGTTGCTGGCATGAGCCTGCTCACTTAGAGGCTTAGGCTTTATCTAGCAGAGGTCTCTGGCTCAGGCCTTGGCTTGTGGAGGTTGCTGGTTCATATCTGCTCTGGCAGAAGTCACTGGCTCATCTACTTTAGTTTTTAAAAAAATATTTTAATCAAGAGTTTATGTGTCAAAATGATAATAAATTTCAAAATTGAAGTAAATTATATTGTTCACTTATTATACATATGTAATATATAAATAATTTTACATATATAAGTTTCTATGTGTTTGGAGAATCAAAATATAATAAAACTGTATTCAATAAATGAATGTCAGACATTTTATTTTTGTGGTTGGCCATAGAACACTCAAGGGTCTTGCTGCAAACTCTTACTGATATTACTAATTATTACCATGTGCCAAAATGTAAAAATGTCAGTTAGGACAATATATAAGTATACAAATACTGTATTAACTAACTCTAGTCATAAGCTAAAGTATCATTTCAGGGAAATCCATAACTCGAGGCATTGTTGGCATCAGTAACCTGCCAAATGCTAAGTTAGCAACAAACTTTGCTGACTTATAAATCTGGTTTAAATGATGCAGAATGTGCAATGTTATATGCAGGGTCAGAGAAAGCTCACGGACTTCTAGTCAATGTGGAGGCAACACTGCATGAGAAAAAAGAAACACCTCAAACTAACCCTACATCTCAAGATATTAAAAAAAAGGAAGAAACTAAATCCAGTGTTTTAGAAAGAGGAATGTGACAATGAGGATAACAGTAAAATTAGGAAGATAGAACATAGAAAATCAATAGAAAAGAACCAATCAAGGGTGGCTAATAACAACAAATTGATGTGATAGGCTACTTCAGTGGAATGCAGGAAAACACCAAGTGATTGTCTCCATAAATGTAAAATAATATTTGACAGAATTTGGCAACTTGTCATGTTAAAAACGCTCAGTAAAAAGATAGACAGATGCTAACCCAACAAAATAAAGACCATACATGAAAATAAAGCCCCAAACTAACAGCATATTATTTGTTATGAAGACTAGGAAAAAGACAAGGATTTCCATTCTAGCTGTTTTTAGTCTATGTAGCCCTAAAAGTCTTAGGTAGGACGATTGTGGAAGAGAAAAAAAAATAAAAGCCATCTGAATCAGAAAGGAAGTATAATGGCCCCTGTTTACACTCAGTGTAGCATGAAGAAATTGCTAGGGAGTCCATCGATATCAATTAGAATTTAAAAATCATCAGATACACATGATACAAAGTCAGCACATGGAACCAGCTGCATATCTCTTCTCAGGCAATGAATATTCAAATAAAAATTAACTATTTTATCACAGCCAGGTATTGTGGAACATAACTGTAATCCCAGTATTCTAGAAGCTGAGGCAGAAGGATGACAGGTTTGCAGACAGTCTGAGCTACATAATATATAACTGTGCCATATATGCGGGCATATACATATATCTATAATAAATGTATATATGTTGCATATATATACAACATACATACATGTTTACAATTATATAAAAATAATAGATAAGAACACATTAAAATGTAAAACACTTACACTTTGAAGATATATTATGAAAAACGATGTTCATGAATGAATGAATGCATAAAGAAACATGCAATGCAATATTATAAACATATAGAAAACAATATTATTCAGACTCAAAAGGCAAGTCCTGCCATAGATATCAGTGTGGATGTAAATGAAGAATGTTCACTGACTACATGAAGCAGTCATGCACAGGACAAACATGGTACAAATCTACCACACAGAGTACCTAAAACTGTCAGATTTGTAGAAGCTGAAAATGCAATGTTGGTTGCCAAGGACTGGAAGGATGGATGGGGAGTTGTTGCTCCGTATCTACAGTGAAGAGAAAGACTCAAAATATCATACATGGGTTCATAAAATAAAAACCAAACAATGGCTAGAGAATGTATAGCTTTCCTTCTTTAAATCAGGACCAGAGAGGATTCTTTTGTCCTTGAAAAGATGCATGAGATAAAAGTTCTTTCTTTATACTATGTCAAGGCTAAGAGAGGTATCCCACCATAGGGAATGGGCTCCAAAGAGCCAGCTCATGCATCAGGGACAGGTCCTGGTCCCACTGCTAGGGGCCCCACAAACATAGCTGTCACCCAGATTCAGAGGACCTAGGTCAGTCTCATGCTGGCTCCCTAGGTATTGGTCCAGAGTCTGTGAGCTCCCACAATCTCAGGTCAGCTGTCTCTGTGTGTTTCCCCATCAAGACCTTGACAACCTTTGCTCTCCCTTTCTTCGACTGATTCCAAAGCTCGGCCCAGTGCTTGGCTCTAGATCTCTGCATCTTCTTCCATCAGTTACTAGATGAAGGCTCTTTAATGACAATTGAGGTAGTCTCTAATCTGATTACAGGGAAAGACCCGTTTAGGCATCCTCTCCACTATTGGTAGTAGACTTAGCTGGGGTCACTCTTGTGGGTTCCTGGGGGTTTCCCTGGCTCAAGGTGTCTGTCTCCCTAACCCCATAATGGTCCTCTCTATCAAGATACCTCTTTCATTACTTTCCCCCTTCATTCTGCTCCCAGCTCAACCATTCTGATCCCTCATGTTCCTATCCCCAAAGTTGAACTTGAACGAACCATTGCTAGAGATACCACACATGCTAAAGATTAGTTTCTGTGTGGAGAAATGAGTTCTAGAGAGTGGAGAAACATGAAGAGCAATGTAGATGTTTTTAAAGCCTTCAAACTATTATCACAACACATTAGGAAACTGAATCCAATAAGGCTTTCACACTGTTTTCTGAAACATTTATATGAAAATATACAATTAAATGTATTTTTAATTATATTTTCTTTATAAATTTGTGATAAAGTGCTATCATGATTCAATTAAATAAACTTTTGGTTGAGTTTAACCCAAATTAATTAGCCCAAAAGCAAAATAAGGAGGCTGCATATAAGGTAAATGCTAGCACAGTGAAAGCCGGTGGGTTGTTGGCTCTTGTTCAGCATGATCCGGATTACTGAGGATCTTTGAAACTGGCATATGAAGTTCATGGGGAGGGGGGCTCCATGGTGTAGTGCAATTGCAAAGAAGAGGTGAATTCCACGTTAGTGATTAAATTCTAATTATCCCACAGCCATGAGTACATAACGAGGAAGCAAGGATTGGGTAGTTCTGTTGAAAATTAAATCCTGAGCATCTCCTTAACTGGTAACTAGTGAGTGTGTGCCTGATAGTCCCAAGGCCCAGCTTTTACAGGGTTGGCTGCAGGCTTTTACACATAGTGTTCTTTGCACATTGTACATCTTTTCTGTCTATCTAACACTGCAAGCCTGTAAACACATCAACAAACATTTTTTGATTCTTATTTTCTGTGCATGGGTGTTCTGCCGACATATATGTTTGCACATCGCATGGATGCCTGGGACTTGCAGAGGCCAGAAGATGCTGGATCCCCTGGAGCTGTAATTATGAATGGGTGTGAGCTGTCATGTGGGTGCTAGGAATGGAACCTGAGTCTCCTAGAAGAGTTGCACTGCTCTTCATCACGGAGCTGTCCCTCCAGCCCTGCAACACTGCAAGGCTTTAAGTAATAGAAAAAGCAAAATATGGGTTCTGAGGGGGTTTCCCTACAAAAATAGAATTGCTTCTAACAGTTGTGGTCACGCTAGGTCTGCATATGTTTTACCTGGTTGGTATCAGAATCAAGAAGTGGAAGGCTCTATTTACACACTCTGGATGTCATGTGGAGAGGGCCTATAGTCCGGGGAAGGAACACTTTAGGGAGGAGGGTGGGAGACTTTTTAAACTTGGATGTTGCCTGTACTCTGGATTGTAAGTGTCCCCACAAAGGGAAAAGTGTAAAGCTTGATTCCAAGTGTGGCATTGCTGGGGAATGTCTCTGCCTCTTTCTCTTGTATGCCTGGCAGTGACATGAATGCCTCACTTCCGGTGTGCTCCACCATGGTGCCCTGCCTCCTGGTTCAGGTCTAAAGTACTAGGTTCTTCCTCCGTGGATGGAAGCCTCCAAAGCTGTGAAGCCCAAGTTAGCCTCTTAATGAGCTGATCATCTCAGTACTCATGATAGTAACCTAAGGCTGACCACCCAGTACTCATTATAACCCAAGGCTGACCATCATTGCGGCACTTGTCCTAGTTACCTAAGGCTAATCATCCCAGAACTTGTTCTGACCCAAGGCTGATCATCCCAGAACTTGTTCTAACCTAAGGCTGACCATCCCAGAACTTGCTCTAACCCGGGGCTGATTATCCTAGTACTTGTCCTCATCAGGTGCTATGTTGAGGTCTTTTACAGACTGATCATTCCTATGAATTCTCCAAGAAAAGAACAAAACACATTTGTTAAACTCATGACAGTTAAGATACTTAATAAGGAAGTTACGGCTCCTCATGACTGGCTCTCTGAACTTGGTAATGAACTGAATGTCCGATATTTAGACACAGGACAGGCAGTATCCAGGGCTCCTCTGGACATTTGCATTTTTATTTCCTAGAGATTCTTGGGACTTTGGTGAAAGCCAAAAGGGAGGAAATAGCATTCAAGAAGGCAGAATTTAAAATGAAAACCACATGACGTTGGAATTCCCTGTGGAATGAGAGCAGGCAACACCATGCAGGAATGTGGGTGTGTTTGCCCTTGCACAGTTTGCCCTCATTGCTCAAGTGGCCTTATGTTAGATTGTCCGTGAGCAACGAGCAAGTCAGGGCTTGTAAGGAAAACTCTCTGTATTTGTCCATGTGAAATCACATGTATGTCTGAAGTGTTCCGTGGATTTGTTAATGGCTGTTGATTTCACACTTGTCTTTCATCTCATCTGTTTCGAGACGTCAGATTAAAAGACCATTGGTTGCTATGATCCTGCTGTCTCCGATGGGGAGAGCTTGCAGAGTTCAAGGCATGTATTTCTAATTCAGACGTGGAAGGCTTGCTACAGATGACTTCTGACTTCTCTGCAGCAGATGCTATTTATTATGTTAAATTTCTTATATTGTTAGCTAACACTTATTATCTCATATAATGACAGAAATGACATTTAAAAAGAAAAAAGTAAATTGTCTATCTAAAAATTAACTTACTGAAATTATTTTTATAATGAATTTTTAAAAATTGGTTGCAAGTAGAACATGAATTGCCATATTAATTTAAAAGATAATTAATTAAAACATTATGTAACTAGTAATGTTTTCTTTTAGCATAAATATATTATGACCTCTCCTGCTTGTATTTTTGCCTTGAAGTTTCCAATCAAATAACACGATTTTTGTAATAACCCTACTAAACTAGATTCATGGCTGATTTTGAAATGTGTTTAACTGGACAACTGAACTCTGGGATCTTATTAAAAGATAAATCAACTCTGCTTATACAAGCAGAAAGCGAGATCTTTCATCTTTGACCTCCGCATCAGCTAAGAACAATGAGAAAATTTAAAACTAATTCATATGCCTTTACTTACCCACTTTCCTTGCTGGTTGTTCTTCCCTGGCTAGTTTATGCTTGGTAAAATGTTAACCGTCCTTCAAAGGTGGGTACAAATGTCATCTCCCAGAAACAGCCTCTTTGTTGAAAGAATCAACATCCCTTCCTCTGTCCTTGCCTAGCCCTAGGCCATGTAGCATGGTAGCCTCTGTGACAAAGATACTCTGTCTGCTGTTTATAATGAAGGTGGGCATGGTGTATTACAATATCTGTGGCCCATTGGGTGATATAAAACACACCACACAGACTTAAATAATGATACATAAAACAAATTGATGGTATTTGGATGTATTTCAAATGAAAATACCACAATTTTTTTCTAACTCAAGAAAATAAAAATTTTATTTCAGAGAAATAAACATTTATTATCTTCATGTCCCGAGTGATGGGACACAGGCCTGGAGCTTGCATTCGATTCTGGTTCTCTTCCTGTCCTGGCTTTGTGGCATATAAAAGACCACAACTCAAAGTACCCACAGCATTCATTTAAGTCCCTATGCAGGCTCGAGTGTTGCTTAGGGGTGGCCACTTGTTTTGTGGCCCCTAAAGCAGAACTGGCCAAAGGGAATGCAGTCAGCAAGCAAGGATCTCTTATATGACGCATTTAAGAAGAACTTTATAAAAGTACGAAGAGTTCTTATTGTGAGGTTTCTTTATTTTTGTTTTTGGTATAAAAAAATTATAGAAGATACAGAGAAGCTACCCAATAATTTCTAATACAATTATTTCTCATTACTTTCCTTTTTGTGTGTATAAATGTCTCTTCTCATGTCACTATGGTCATTATTTTAATTGCAGGAAATGTATATTGGCCGGGCGGTGGTGGTGCACGCCTTTAATCTCAGCACTCAAGAGGCAGAGGCAGGCCGATCTTTGTGAGTTCGAGACCAGCCTGATCTACAAGAGCTAGTTCCAGGACAGGCTCCAAAGCCACAGAGAAACCATGTCTCGAAAAACCAAAAAAAAAAAAAAGTATTTTGTTCATTTATTTTAATTGGCAAATAATTATGTATATTTATAAGGTATAATATTATGTTTTGATAAGACCAGATTGTAGAAATATTCAATTAGGCTTATTAATAAGTATGTGACATCAACAGTTGACTGCTTTTTGTCATGAGATGTTAAAAAGTCTATTTCTTTAGCAAGTTTGAATTATATACACCATTATTAATGACAGATCACTAAATCTCATTACCTCCTTCTGTACCTTGATCCACAGGTCCTCGTTCCTCATCCCGTCTCCTTCTCCAAGTATTTTTCATATTATGTGTATAATGTTCTGCCTCCATGTATGTCTGTGCACCACATTCTGAGACTGGGTCTTAGTAAGTTGTCCAAGCTTGCCGGGAACTCACCTTGTAATCCAGACAGCCTTTTAACTTGTGGTCTTCCTTCCTCACCCGCTAGAGTAGCTGACATTACAGGCCGTAGATCCTGGACTATGCCACTGCAGAAAGAGGGCTGAGCAGCACACATTCACTCTGCTACCTGACTGTGGATGCCTTATGAGCAGCTGCTTGAAACTCCTGTGTCCTTTACTCTCCACCACGATGAACTGTATCCTTTACCATTACCCAGAATAAACCCTTTCTCCATTAAGTTGATTTTACCAGAATATATTTCCGGCAGCATCCTGAAAAAATAATTAAGACAACCATCCATCTACTCATAGATATTTCGGCTGATTTATGATCTGCGTAATTTTTACCTTCATCATTGTTCCAATATATACATTTACATTAAAATTATTTCTATTATGGGAATAAATATCAATCAGTGATTGTTAAAATTTATCATCAACTTGCCTAGATTAAGAATCACCTAGGAGACATTCTTTTGGGTATCTGGATAGCATCAGATATTTAACTGAGAAGGGAAAGACTAACCCTGAATGTGGGAGGCACCATTTCCAAGGATAGGACCCTGACTGGATATAACAGGGAGAAAGGAGGAAAGGAGCTGAGTACCAGCTTTCATTGCTTTCAGCTTCCTGACTATGACACCATATGATCAGATACTTCATACTTCCACCACCAGGATTTCTTGCCATGATAGATTCTATCCTTTCTTAAGCTGTAAGCCAAGACAAACCCTTCATTCTTAAGTTTTTTTTTTGGGGGGGTCAGGTATTTTGCCACAGCAAAGAGAAAACTAAACAATACCTTATCTTGGTATTATTTCTTGCTAGTGTCATAAAATACCCTGGCAAAAGCAGTTTAGGGGAGAACAGATTTATTTCAGCTCGCAGTTCCAGGGTACAGAGTTCCTCTTGGTAGGGAGGTCACAGCAGCAGAGAGACATGGATTAATACAGGCTTGTGGCAGAGAGTTGTATATCTATGCATGTTTGCTTGTGTTCAGCTCTCTTTCTCTACTTATATACAGTACAGAACCCCCTGCCTAGGGAATGGTACCACCTACAGTGGGCAAGTCTTCTCATTTCAATTACACAATTAAGGTAAGACCCATAGGCATCATGTACAGGCCAATCTACTCTAGGAAACCCTCTGGAAAGATTTTCTTCCCAGATGACTCTAGATTTTGTCAATTTAGAAATTAAAACTAATCATCATTTATATTATTCATCATCTATCTCTCCAACTATCTCTCATCTAGTTATCTATATATCTTTCTCTATCTAAACTCAAAATCAGTATTTCAGCTTCCTAAATATAAACTTTCTATGGTTTAATAATTTTGTTGAGTTTTCCAAAGATCTGAGGCAAGATTTGAAGTGTTTTCATTAGAATTCCAGCTGTTGCCTCGGGGTGTGGGAAACAGAAATATTAAGGGCTGGGATCTCACCATTGTCATAAAAATGAACTTTACTCACAATGCTCAACAACTCTCACACGTTCAATACTAGTGAAAGGAAGAAAGAACACCAGACCAGCAGAATCAGATGCTTACAACTTGGGATGTTGTTCCTGAGAAGACATGAACAGACATCCACTCACCTCAGATAGGGAACTGACAACAGGACCATGTACAGATACCACCAAAGTCCGACTTGGTGGAACAATGACTTTTATTGGGTTACTAAGAGGACTATGGGTGAAGGGTTACTTACAGGAGCAGAAATGTCCCAAAGACAGACGTATAACCAAAGCTCACCTCTGCGTGGGTGACAGCTCACAAAATTTGGAAGCATGGGGCACACTGAATAGCCTGCAGGCAGCTGAACATGTTGAGGGTGTCCTTTCAAGGTAATTCAATTGGTCTGAGCCTCTTCTAGGCAGAGTGGCTAGTCTTTGCTTTCTCCATGTTGCCTGGGTGGACTGAATCTTCCAGGCAGCTCAGTTTTTCTAGGAGTTTGTCTTTCAGCAGTCCTTACCTGGGAGGGGAGAGGCCTAGTGAATCTGATCAGATTGGGAACTTCCTGAAGCTATTGAGTTGTTTACTTCCTCAGCTCAATGAGCTCCCCTTCCAGTATACATCCTGTGTTTTGTAAGAGAACTCCAAGGTGGGAGGTTTTAATCTCCCAGGAGACTGCCATATAACAAACATGGCAAAGAGTCAAGGTTTTGCTAAAAAGCCTCTAGGTAGAAAATGTGGTGGCGCACGCCTTTAATCCCAGCACTCGGGAGGCAGAGGCAGGCGGATCTTTGTGAGCTCGAGACCAGCCTGGTCTACAAGAGCTAGCTCCAGGACAGGCTCCAAAGCCATAGAGAAACCCTGTCTCGAAAAACAAAAAAAAAAAAAAAAAAACAAAAAAAAAACAAAAAAAAAAGAAAAAAATAAAAGAAAATGTGGGGTGGAAGGAACTGCCGGCGGCGGAGATGTTAGCAGGGCTAGGGTATGCTGAGAAAGCACCCAGCAGCAGAACTGTGGGAGGGAAGGAAAGAGGAGAGGAAGAGTAGTTGGAACCTACATGTTGGAATTGGGGAGCACATGCCTCCAACACTCGGCTGAGGGTAGCGGCTTGAGACAAGATTGAAGTAATCAATAGTGAGGGGCCATATAAGATTTGTTTTTTACTCTTTTGACTGGGTTAAGTCATGAAACTTCTTTTTGAAGTTTAACAGAAACCTTAGAATGGTCAGCTAACTGTGACCTAGCATTGTACTGCAGCGCAGCTTCAGTGATAAAAAATTTCTTTACACACAACGTGAAGAGTGAATTACAGGTGCAAGTCCAGAAGTGAGACACAGGGGATGTTTGCAATTAGACTCCAGAAAGACAGACATTACACCTAGAAGAACAGTGAACAGCATGTGTCTCTGAGGTCACAGATGTTTTGTGACACACGGTGACATTAGGCATGGGAGTTTAAAGAATGAAGGGTGAGTTAAATGGGTGAGTGCAGCAATCTGGGTCGCTGGTGGCAGAATTTACAGAGATGCTGGAGGACAGTGGTGCCTGAGGTGGGCAGTCTTGGCCATGTGGAGTAGTTAGGACGTAAGGGATCTGGGACCTTAGACATGGCGACTGGCCCAGAGAGGGTGGTGGGCTCGTTAGGGAGAGGAAAGACTCTTCGACCACTTGTGTCTTAATTGTGACTCTCTCCTTAAGTTCACTCAGCTATGGATTTGGACTCAACAGTATTTTAAGACTGGATAGAGTTGGAGAAACTGGCAAAGGAGATCTGAGCCAGGTAAAATCAGCTACATCTGGGGATTCATCTCTAAATGTTGAACAAAAATTAGGAAATACATTATCAAATCTGATGACAGACAGATGTTTGTTTTGTGTATTTTATTAACCTTTAAACACTTTAAAACATTTTAAAATTAAAATTTGGAACACTATCCAAAATCATTCATGATGTAGTGCTGCATAGAACAAGCCTCACAGATTCATCTCTTTATTGCTTTGTTGATGGACTCAAATCACTACTAGAATTGTTGGGATTCATGATGACAATGAAGTCTACGGATGCTGAACCACGTGAAGACGACACACAATATGCAACCTTGTTTTACAGCTAACCCTGGATGTGACCTTAAGCCTCTGCCTTCAGTTTGCTTTCCCCAGGTCCTATAAATGACAGTTTCCCCAGCAGGAAGAGGGCCAGTGTTGTCTGAACCAACACATCGCATTCTGATAAAGGCACCGACTCTGAAATCCTGAGGGCTTTTAAGGGTCTCAGTCAGGTCTTTGAAATCCTAGCTGAAGATGTCGTGTGATTTCATGTAAGGATGCATTTAAGTGACACGTATCCAGGGATGACTTCATGCTATTCAGAAGTCCATGTTTTAGGCAATAGTCTGGGTTACAAAAAGTCACGGGGAGTTCATAGAAGTCACTTTATAACATAACTTTGATGTTGACTCATCTCTGTGGTTTTAGGTCTTTTGGGTAGGCTGCAAAAATTTTTCTGCAATATGTGAAATAAATCCAGGAGACTACTTGATTTAAGTAAGTCTATTAAAGAGAAAATACAACATACTTAAAAGACAAAGGTAATTGCCCATACTGCAGAAGAAATGCTTGCATTGTACAAGTATGCCTGATGCTATTACCTTAAATGTCAAGATCTCCCACACAGAAATGGCAAGTGGTCCTGGTTGAGTGCCTAATCTCTAATTGACTAGTCATGGCTGCCTGGAGGAAGCATTAAGAAAAGACTATGTCTGGACTACTGGTATATCAGTCAGAAGTGAGAGTTCTTCAGAAATAGCAGGACACACACGGACGGACAGACACACACACAAGTCTCAATTGTCGCTAGACCACAAGATCATGAACCAATTTCTTAGAATGTATCTCCTTAGCTTACTTATGTTTGTTCACACTTTTATAAGTATATTCCCTATGAATTTTGTAAGTCTTTTAGTTATAAATTATATTTGTGCATTAGATGAAAAGATTCACTTTGAGAAAGTGGTTCCTGCAACAAGGGCCCTGAAATATTTGAAATCAATGAGGGAGGCAGGATACTCAGGAAGGGTTACTATTGAGCACTGACTCCAACAGCTACAAGGCCATCCCCGACCCAGGGTTGTGAGGTTGTGATCTTGAACACTTGTGCTTCTAGTTTGGGGGACCCTAGTCTGATCCTAGGGCCTTTGATTGAGGAGTTTCAGATCCTGAAATCGGGTTTTCGTTCCATGAAGAGAATGCATACCAGTCGGTCGCTTTGTTGCTTGTAAGTGTTAATAATGCAAACAGTTCCTTCACAGAAATGTCCCTGGGTCGTTTGACCAAACCTGTGGCAGCCATTAGCCAGCTGACCGTCTGTCATGATGGGAAGAACATCTTCTTGGTGGGGAAGGGGACAAGTGGCATTAGTCTTGTCACATGTCTGCCGTCCTTATTCTGGTTGTTGTGTTTTATGCTCTTTTAATGTAATGAAATCCCTTTGATGGACAGGCTTTAAGAAGAGTGTTTTACAAATGACATAACTCATGCTCATGAGTTTTTCAAATGCAAGAAGATAAAGACCTTATATCTCGCCAAGCACTTCCGGTAAGCAGACATTTCACTCGCTGGTGCAGTATTTGCTAAAGCTGTGTCTCCCATCCTTTCTCAGCGTTCCAACCCTTGCATCATCCGGTTCCCATGAAAATTCATTCTTCAGCCCCAAACCCAGATCTGAGCTACATGAAAATCTCAAGTGCAAATGCTTTCACTTAGAGAAACTAGTGTGTGTAGTTTTCAGAAACTGACGTCCAGTTACAGTACTCAAAATCCCAAATTGTCAAAGATCTTAACAGCCATTTGGTGCGTCTCTCTCCGTCTGGAGTGTTGGTTTTCATCCTGGTGTGCTGTGACACTCTGTAACCTTCGCTTTGCTTTCTGTGTAGCCACTCTCCTCCAGGTCACCTGCTGTCTGTCAAACAATTGGGCTATTGTATCAAACAATGTGCAATTAAGGTAACTGTTGGAAGAATCAGAGTGGAGGAACAGGTTCAGCCCTGGGTTTTCCTTAGAGAAGATTTCAAGTAAGCCGAAAAACAATAACCTCTGTATAAAAACATCTTAGCATAAGAGCATTCCGAAAATCTCAGGAAAGATTCCTGGGAACAAAGCAATGGTTGATAAAGGCAGGGTACTTCGAAAATATTTGCATGGATCTCAAATCTGATGAGTATTCTCATTTAGTGTATTCTCTCCCCACTCCTGTTCCCCCCCCCTCCACCCGGACCATTTTGTATTATTTAGCATCTTCCTGGGTTTCTGTTCCTGCTGAAAACCTATGGACAGCCTGGGTCTGGAGTAATGTTGAGTGGTGCTGTAAGCTGTGAGAGGGTCCTGGGCAGTTAACATTGGCAGATTATAGTCAACTTAATGTCACCATCGCCACAAGTTGGGCTCGTGTTATCCTCCAATAGAATATGAAGCAGGAAATGAGAAAAACAGATCTTGTAAAGACCTGTCATCTCTTCTGTTTTAATGTTGGTGTCAGCTTACTCTTCTGACACAGGCTAAGTCTTGTTAAGCTTTTAGCACAAGGAGATGCCATGTGCATAAAATCCCGGAGAGTTCCAGTGATAGCAGTTTCTACAGAAAGTTCTAGAAGTTGATGTTTATTACCCAGGAAATGATGATGTCCATCGAGGACCTTAAAAAAAAAAATTCAAAAACCTGTGACGATTTGTGAAGTCGCAATGTCTGGGACTAGTGCCTGCGAGTGCTGTGGCAGACGTGAGAGGTGAATGGACTTTGCAGACAATCCAAGCAAGGTGGCTGTGAACAGCTGCCCAAGAAACCAGCATGCAAGCGTGCTGCTGGAACGCAGCTCCTTTAGTCTTCTGCTCTCTGCTTTGCTGAGCTGTGAGGATAGGGCCTTTCTTTCCTTGACGTATTTTAACTTTTAACCATCAGAGAACGAAATGTGCCAATGCTTCGCCTGCCTGCAACCACCTCAGGCACATCATTGAGGCACAGTGAAGTGGGCAGTGTAGCCCGTTAACCCACAGGTCAAGGCAGACTGTATAGGAAGGGCTGGCTGATATACCTGGGCTCACCCTGATACTGACTGCACGTTTTATTCCGTGCCAGGATGCACCTGTATCCAAGCGCCCACGTAGAATTCAGGCTTGTTTCTGTTACACAGGAGACAGCGAGTATACGCTACTCTGCCAAAACTAACAATTCTAGACTTCTGACGAGCCTGGCACTGTTTCCAAACTCTTTGTTCCCTTTCTACTTTGTTGTGTTTTCATTACTAAACCCAGACTTACACATTTTGAGCTTGCTAACCTACTTGCTAGTGACAAGCCAAATTAGACTGGCTGGTTGGGTGATATTGACTATTTTACCAGCTTCCAAAAGCAAAGCATCAAAACCTCTGCATTCTTATATAACACCAGCTCACAGTGCTGAAGCTGGTGAGGTTCCCCAATAGCCCCAAAATTCTTCGCTTTGAATCGATTTGGTTGCAGCAAAGGTCTGAAATTGGGAGTTATTCAAAATTCAGGGCAGATGGTCTTTTCAGTACCCCTGGGTATTTATCAATTAGGATTCAGCCATATTGGCCTGTTCTCATTAGGTAATTACATTAAAAATATTCCTTATCGCAGGAAAGAAAAACCTAATTACCAGATCATGATTAAAACTTGTGCTAAAGGCTGACCTCTTGACCAGTGGCATATGACCATGATAAAAGAAAAGCAAGCCAGGAAATTCATTAGGGGCTGACAGCAATGAGTGATCGCCCGGGAACCCACAGAGGAACTACGCTTGCCCCTTTGTCCCTTTCTTCCCGTTCCTTATGATCACACATCGTGTTAGCAGTGCAGAGACAATGGGAACTGGCCACAATTTAACTTTGATAAATGTACGTCTTGATTTTTCTTAAAACTATTTTACTAGGCATGTCGTAGTTATGTGCCAGGTCGTATTTATGATATAACTGCAGGGCTTGATGTGGTAGGTGTGTTTTTTTAAGCGGTCTTCCATTTTTACAAGGATTTGAGGCTCAGAAGGTAAGGAAAATTTTCCTAATTCTTAACCAGCCAGTTTCTAAAATTTGATCCGTTGCCATGATTGAAAATGTGCACATCTGTGCTATACTTATTTATTAAAACCTGTCATTTCCAAAGAAAATTCTGATATAAGTTGTCCTATTTTCGTTTCTGGGGCTGTGCTAGAATACCATGTCAAAAAGTAATGCAGGGGAGAGGGGGTTCATTTGGCTACAACAACAGGGTACAGTCTATCCTTTTGGGAACATCAAGGCAGGACTTTGAAGCAGCTGGTCACATGCACGGTCAAGAGCATATGTTACGCTCACCCTACTTTCTCTCCTGTTATAGTCCAGGATTCCACCCCTGGGAATGATGTCATCCACACAGGGTGGCCCTTCCCACCTCATGTCTCAGGTGATGACATCATCAAACCATAAGGACTGTGGGGTTCTGCACCCATGAATACAAGTAGAAATCCAACAGCCCTCTCACTGTTCCTGGAGCACTTCCTCTCATTAACTCGTTTAGCTCACCAGACGCAGGGCCGCATGTTCGTGTGTTCTGTTCAGTCCTGTCTCCAGTAGTGGACAGACTGGAACAGGCCCCATGAAGAAGGCAGTTTCTGAGGAGAGCTGCCTGGAAGATCAAATAGAAGGAGCAAGGACTGAGCTGGCAGCAGGTGATTCAGGCGTGTTACATTATCTGGATTTGACAGACCTAGACTTCCATTGCTTTATGTCTTAGGCCGTGGAGAAGTAGTCTTATGTATTTCCTGTTGGTGCTGGCTCCAGATAACGCAGGTGGAAACTCATTGTCCTATTGTGAAGTCCTCGCACAGAGTACCCTTGCTCCTGTCAGAGGTGTCGGGTGATGACACTTCAACTCGTATTTTAGGTGGAAGAGGGGAGACACAGGCCTATAAGATCCAGACAAATCTACCACATGATCCGTGATCTGTGTAAACTGCACTGTGTGCTGATCAGCTGGTAGCCCTGGATGGTGTATAATATGGTATCTCTGGTCAGAATCAGGTTCAGGGAGGACATTCAATAATGAAAAATATATGTGAATTATAATAAAAAGCCATTTCCAATAGTCACTTTATAAAAGCTTTACCACATCCCCCCCCCTTTTTTTTTCAAACAGCACAATGTCCAAGGGCAGGAGAAAAGCCACAGGCCAGTTCCTTCTGATGAGAGGTTAGTTTTGGAATCCTAGATGGAGTGGCTCAGTCCCCTGGACTGGATCCCACCGGAAGAAGCAACCTGTCTCCGAGTGTCATCTTGACACTTAAAGTATGAGAATATACCATTCTAAAAAGCAATCAGAATAAAAAACAGAGAAATGGATAGATGGAACACTGGTTTTTTGGGTTTTTTTTTTTCCTGTTTTGGTTGCATGCTCTTGTTTGGAAGCATCAGACTGACGGATGTGTTCTGTCTCCAGAACTGGTTTACCTGTAAACTCTATGCACCCGTAAGTGGGGGAAAAAAAAAAAGATCAAACAAACAAAAAACAGTGGTTAATGAGATTCAGACTGAGGAACCTATCATAGTCCATCCTGGTCTTGTAACTTCATATTTAAATGCATTGAAATTTCAAAAGCAGTTTCTCAAGTAAGTAGAACGGAATAAGGAATAAGAAGGAATACACACTGGAAATAGAGGGAAACAAAAGAGCCTGTACCATGGCCATAGAAGACTTGCGTGGGTTAGGGTTTGTTTGCGGCTGCGCGTTAGAGGCCACACCTTGATCTCACTTAGGCTCAGATCTAGAGAGTGACCATGTGATACCCTGCCTACCTTCAAATCATGAAATAGGAAATCTTTGGCAATTATCTGATCTTTGTGTATGAGCAGAAGGTATGTACATGTTAATGTTGATGTGTACACACATATGCCTCTGTGTGTACATGTGAACAGGCCAAAGGTCGTGTGTTCCCTGATTGATTTCCACACCATCATCATTATTAATGTGTGTGCACGTTTGTGTGTGTCCTAGTTTCATTTCTGTTTCTATGTTAAAAAAATTAGTCTGACACAAAGCAACTTTTCAGAGAACTTCCAGTTGCAGGTTGCAGTCCATGGCCGGGGGAGGTCAAGGCAGGAACTTGTAGGAGCTGTTCACACCATATCCACAGGAAGGGGAAAAGAGAAATGAATGGATACCCCTCCACTGCGCCACTCTTATGCACTTCTGGACCAAGGGCATGATGCCACCAACACTGGGCTCTGTTTTCCTATGTAAATTAACTTAATTAACTCGTGCCCACAGCAGCAACCCAAAGTAGGCAGTCCTTCATGGAGACTTCCTGTTTTGAAGCAAAGCGTTTGGTTCTGCTGCTTCTGCCTTGCCCAGTGCTTTAAGTCAGCTGGTTCATGAGATTCTAGGAGAACGCTGCTCTCCCTTCCTCCCATCTTGCCAGTACAAGGCTGCAAAGGCGTACTGCTCCGTACAGTTTTTTTATGTGGCTTTCAGGTAACCAAATTCAAGTTGTCAGGCTTCGACGGCAGCACCTTCACCCATGGAGCTAACTAGTGCTGTTGTGGTTGTCTGAATCAAGATCTCCCACTGAACTGAAACACATTGACTCAGCAAGCCTGGCTGGCCAACGAGCCTGCCTCTGCCCTGCCCCGGTTGGTACTACAGATGTGCAATGTTACACACAGCTTCTCTGGGTGCGTGGTGGGGCTCTGAATGACGTCATCGTGCTTCCCAGAAACCGATCTGCCCACTGATGCAGCAAATTAATACCTGGAAGAATATTTTTTTTTTTTAGAAAATGACTTACGAATCAAAACACTGTATATGCAAAGTTGAATAGCTAAGCTTCTTCAATAATTTTGAACAAGTGGACATAATCTACCACAAGTCTGCTCATGACATCCAACCCACAAAGCTGGAACCATTCTTTCTTTGTCTGCTATAACCTGACTCTCTACCGATTTATCACGTCCTATTTATCTCCTTGATCTCTTACTATATCTCGGTTGCCTTGTCATACAACAGTTGCCCTAAGGCCTCTCCTATTGTCTCATCCTCCCTCCTTAGGCTAACGCGTCTGCACCAGGGGGACAACTGTCTCATCCAACACCTTTATACCCCTTGAACCCCCAGCTTGAGTTCAAGGCCCAATTATTCAATTGTCTGCTTGTCATTCCATCTTGGAAGTTTCAAAGAAGCCTGAAACTTGATCCATGTAGAAGGGTCCTCTCCTTGTTATGGTCTGAATCCAAGATGAAATAAAACAGGCCTGGGATTTGAAATCTCCTCCTCTAGTCTGTGGTGTTCTTCTGGAGACCATGGAGCCATCATGAGGTAGCAGCTGGCTGGCTAAGTCAGTTACTAGAGGCATGCCTTTAGAGTGGGCCCCACTCCTACCTCCTGGTCCAAAGCCATGTGAGGAGCTGCCACTTATTTCTGCCTCCATGAGCTCTGGCATGGAGGACTGAAATCTCTCGGAGACGCTCAGCCTTTCCTCCCTTGTTTCTTTCTTTTTTTTTTTTAATAAATCGTTTTTTTAAAAAAAAATTATTTATTATGTGTACAATATTCTGTCTGTGTGTATATCTGCAGGCCAGAAGAGGGCACCAGACCTCATTACAAATGGTTGTGAGCCACCATGTGGTTGCCCGGAATTGAACTCAGGACCTTTGGAAAAGCAGGCAATGCTCTTAACCACTGAGCCATCTCTCCAGCCCAGAATTATTTATTTATTTTTTTCGAGACAGGGTTTCTCTGTGGCTTTGGAGCCTGTCCTGGAACTAGCTCTTGTAGACCAAGCTGGTCTTGAACTCACAAAGATCGGCCTGCCTCGGCCTCTCAAGTGGTGGGATTAAAGGCATGCGCCACCACCACCCGGCCCCTCCCGTGTTTCTTTCAGGCATTTTTGTCACAGTGACACAAAGAACTATCTGATACACTCCCTCTCTGTCACCTTCATTTGCCGAGTAGTTAGTACCAGCAACATCAAGTCCCACAAACTGACACCTAGGAGTCATCCTCAACACCCCTTCTGTCTTATCTAACCATTTATCAGCAAACAGTTTTCATGTACCAGGGCGGCTCTCTCCATTATCTCTTTGTAAATGAATGTTACTGTCCTCTTGGGGATTTGGAATTTGCACATCAGTCTGCTGAATGTTCCTATTTCCATTTGCAGGCTAAATTTAATCTTCTCTGGGAACTATTTCCTGGACACCAGGAAACAATGGTGTCACAATGAAAACCCAACTCCACACAAAGACACTGATTAATATAGTGGTTTTTTTCTTTAGTTACTGAATGATTCATCAGCTACTTGCTGAGCTTCAGAGAGAGACTCACAAAAGTGGAAAATAGCAATTAAATTCCCCCGAGGATTATTAATTGCCAACAGATTCTCTTGAACCGTTTGCCTTACATACTGAAAACTATTCCTACACAGTAGCCCCCCCATGTTCTGTGTGAATGTACACACGTACAAACACAATTATCTTTTCTAAGTCATGCCTTTATGTCTTCACTCTGTTATTATCTTCAAGAATAGGGCAGAGAGCAGGAAGCTACAATTCTTAATTATTTTTCCACAAAACTCTTTGAGTAGATACTATTTGTATTGAATTATTACTGTTTCCTGAGGAAAATATAAAATATTACAGACATTTCTTCAGATGAAAGTATTTTAGTTCCCTCTTATTTGAATTAAGTGTTTGCATAAACATTACGTATTAGCATAGCACCTGGAGGGTGACTGCGAGTGTGTGTGTGTGTGTGTATGTGTGTGTGCGCGCGCGCGCACACACATGCACCTTTCCCACAGTTAGAACTGTGTAACACCCTCTTCTTGGAGTGTGTCTAGTGTGTTTTCCACGTGCAGAACTTATTCTTTAAGAACTGAATTTAGAAAGAATAAAAACTTATTCTGAAAGTAGCTTATCTCTCTCCCATTCCTAATTATCCCGAAAAGGTTTATCCTTGTAGAATTTACATCTGGTGCTCATGAGATGAGGACAAAAGGCAGAGCTCAGAACATTTCTTGTTAACACTTTACTGGACATTCCAGTCACTAAAACAGCAGTAACCTAGGTTTTCTACACACAGCCACAATGCCAATTCGCTTGTACCACAGTCCATAGCAGTCTGACTCAGCAGTCTAGGCAGCAGGTCCAGGCAGATGATTAGTGTGCCTAGCTATGGTTTTCCCATTCAGCCAGGTTTGGGACAGCCATTTAAGGCAACTGGCCTAATGTGGTGGTTATGATGCACACAGACACCCTGAGGGTCTCAGAAAGGCAGATCCCCAGACCCAGCTCTTCCGGAAGAGCAGTGCACATGAAGTTCTGGAATCACCTGTGTCTTGGCAAATGTCATTATCATTGGCTATTCCCCAATAGTTCACAATCGGTCCTTGAAACAAAACAAACTGATGGATTACTTTTAAATGGACACATAGTATCTGTACGTATTTGTAAGGTGCGGTATCATAATCTGACATATGTAGACAGTGCATAATAATCAGATCAACGTAGCTGGCAAATCCACATCGTCAAACATGATCATTTGCCTATGTTGGGAAGTCTTAAACTCGTGAATTTATTTTAAATGATAGGTAGAGTAGGCAGAACCAGTCCGCATTGACACTGCGTTTGGTTTCTCAGGAATCACCCTCTCCCCTTTCCTTCTTCCCACTCCCTTCTTGGCCTCTATTCTGTTCTACTCTCTAGTCTACTCCCCACCTTTCTGTGATCTGATATTTTAGTTTCTAAAAATGTATCTTTCTGTGTCTGGTTTATTTTATTTAACACACTTTCTTCTTCAGGCATCTGCAGAAGGCACTCTTTTAGGGCTTACCAACATTTCTACAACACGATAATCCCTCAACTCAGGTCTGGGGTCTCCATCTCGGTTACTGTTCATGAGGACATCTGCCCAGTAGGTGATTTAGCATCACTGCATCCTAATCTGGTTCATCATCCAAGAAAACATGATACACAGGCACTTCTTTTTGGGAGAGAGACCACGTGAAAAGACAAGAAGCTCTAAGACATCAGAATGAAAAAGACAACAAAGTAAGAGCTGTGAATGTACAGGGAAATAGATGTTTGAAAACTTCTCAGTGGAAGGTGGTGGGGGGTGTTGAGTTGACACTGAAGGATGGCCAAGTTTTAGAGGGGAGCAGGGCTAATATCTAATTATTGTTTTACAGCTAGGGAGTCATAGAAACAAATTAAATCTCATGTATCACACTTTGTCTAGAAGAAAGGTACATTCTAATTTATGGCTATTGATTAAGTAGGCAAGATTAGATCTGAACAGTTCATTAAGCTTAAGGATATAGGATGATATATCTTGTTTCTAAGTAAAATCTATATAAGGTAATAAATTTAAGAATTTTTCTAGAAGGCTCAAAATTCAAAAAAATACAATATTAAAAAAATCCAAATCTAATGCAAATAGAAAACCACTGGGAAAATCATGAATGTTTTAACAAAAGGGAATTGGGATTTTTGCCCAATAAAGGCAATAAAACTCTATGGGCATAGTTGCTATATTATTAGCAACCATAGAAAAAGAGGTTGGATGTCACCCACAGAGTTTCTTGGGTCTTTAATCTTGTGATTTTTATTATAAATAGTGTGTGTGAGAGAGGTAGCTCATGGCATATTCTGTTACCATTATGGTAGCCCTTTGGGCGTCTAGCAGTAGAGGGGAAGAAAAGTGGGAGGGAAAAATGAAAAGAGGAGAGGGACAATTATGGGGTAGAAAGATTAGTAGGTATAAAAATCATCACCCTTCTTTCTAAGAAACCACATTGGCTTCAACCAACTCACCATCATTTTCCAATAACATTTATGCAATAAAACAAAATAACCCACAACTTTGCTGCACCTATTTCAGACACAAAAGGCAAACACTTAAAATGTCTCAGGTATTCTAGGGATACAAACTATCTTGACTCAACTTCAGAGATCTTACAGTCTAGAAGGGAAACGAACATGGTCTTCCTAGGCCAAGAAGTCCACCTCGGGAAAGGTAGAGGAGAGGAAGGCCGTTTTCCGCATGTTTTACATAAGCAGGGCATATGTGCCATTTTCAATTACGCACATCACTAAGTCAAATGACAAGAATGTTTCGCAATAAGAACAGACCACCTCCAAATGAACACTTTTGATTTTGAGATTTATAGCAATTATAAACCCCTTCCTTTAACTTCACACTCTCTGCCATTTCTCTGCGTTGCTTCTCTACTGAAGCAAGATTTTAAAGCGGAGGTGGGCTCTTCCCCCACATTCTCTAAGCGGCATCTAAGCCACAACAACCTTCAAAACTAGCTCCCATGCTTCACGATTCTCAGTACCAGACTCAAGTTGAGTGCGTTAATTATCACACGTATCTTCCATCCTTTTGCTTGAGGCAGTGTCTTCCTAACATGTTGTATCCTGGTAGTTACCAGTCCACCCGTCCCTGCTGCTTTAGATGGCTTCAGCGTGCTGACTTTGTAGTTAAGGTAAACTAACACAAGGACAAAGCAAGCTCAGAAATCAAGGACACTGAGAAGGACACATCTAAAGGAGGAGCTATAGGCCACTGAACAGACTTAAACAAATAAAAAAGGTGCACAATTAATTTGAGGGAGATTACATTGTTAAAAACAATCAGCTTCTGCTGTTATTGTAGAGCAAAACAACTATCAGTAGAAAAGACAGATATATACCAAAGTCTACTTCAGAGGTAACCATGGAAGACAATAGGAAAAAAAAATTCTCCTGAAGTGGAATCATAAATCACCAGAAAGATTTATTGTGAAGAATTGGCTCATGGAATTATGAAGGCTGTAAGTTCACACCTGCTGTGCTGACTGGCAGCGCTGAGACTCAAGACAAGGAGAGGTGCTGCTCCAGGCTACACCTTGTCAGGTGAAAACCCCAGAAGAGTGGGCAGTGAGGATGTACTCCACAGGCAGTTTGCTGGGAGATTCCTCTCTGGCTCAGGAAGTCCGTCATCTTCATGGTTCTCAGCTCTTCAACTTACTGAATGTGGTGGAATCAAACTATAGAGAGAAATTTACTTTGCTCAAAAGCATGCAAACATTTCATTTTGTTGAGACAGTTTCTATTATTGGTTTATTGATTATAATTTTTGTTAAACGATATTGAATGTTTAAGTGACTTTCTGAATCAGTTGAGTTGCTCGTGTGCTTTTTCTTTATTCTTTTAATGTAATGTGTTGCACTGCTTAGGTTTTATATGTGAAAACATCCTTGTAGTCCAGTAACAACATGTACCCATATTACTGATTATTTGGATGACAAAGGGCTTTCATTATAGAAGTAGTGTTCGACTATTATCTTTGAGAGAACATGAAACTAGTCTAAGGGATGGAAATTCTGATACGCTTAATTCTTAACTTAAAAGCTACATCATAGATGTGAAGTTAAAAATAGTAAGTTGGGAACATAAGCAATGAAGCACGATTATCTATGGAATTCAGTTTTCCTAGTACTTTAAGAATTTTCTATATATAAAAGCCATTGTTCTAGAGTGTCTTTCTCCAGCTGTAGTGCCTGGGTAATTCTTACTTCACAGACTGATGTGGAAAGCGTTCCTATTTGACTTGTTAGATGTTTGCAGATTGATAGCCATTCTCCCACTACCACCAAAACAAAGCCTTTATTTGAATACTTACTATTTTTGCATGTGTAGGTGTGTACGCCTGGGTGCCACAGCCTGCTTACGAAGGTCAGAGAATAACCTGCCGGAAGAGCTCTTCTCTCCTTCTACCATGTGGGCTCTAGGAATAAAGCTCTAGGAATAAAGCTAATAATAAATTAGACTCGACAATAAGCGCATTTACCTGCTAGGCCCCCACCAGCCTGTTCAATCTTGGAAAAGCTCTTTCCACTTCACCAGTGAGGACAGCAGGCCCTGAGATTTTGTTGTTGTTGGGATATTTTTGATTAGTAATCCAATAACTGTACTGGTTATAGTCTTAACCAGATTTTCTGCTTTTTGCAATTTAATCACGATAAATTCTTTCCAAAAATCTTCCATTTTGTCTATTATCCATTTTTTGGAGTATAATTATTCACTGTAGTCTTTTGTAGCTTTTTGTTTGTTTGTTTTTTCTGCAGAATTATGCCCACTTCCAATTCTGATTTATAGTTTATTTTGTTCTCTTTCTCCCAATGAAAACTCTTTCAAACAACCAACCAAGTTTGTTTGATTTTTATTAAATTTCTCTGTTGGTTTTGTCCTTTTCTTCCATATATTTCTTATTCAATATGTCTTTCTTTCTGCTAGCATGGGTTTAGTTTGACTCTCGATCGCCATCTTCCTTACTTTCAATGCATCTCTTTGTAGCTCTGCATTTCCCTCACGCCTTATTACTCTATCGCCTGCATTTTGTTGCGTTGGTTTTTATTTTCATTCACCTTAAAGAAATTCTTGACTTCCTTAGTATCTCCTCTGGTCTGTTTTATGTCATAAGATTTTTAAAGTTTACCTACTATTTTACAATTAAATCTCAATACCTTACAAAAAACATGTCTCGATTTATTTATCATATTTCATATGTATGTGTTCTTGCCTTCCTGCCTGTATGTGTGTCACATGTATACCTGGTGCCCTCGGAGGTGAGAAGAGGGTGTCAGATCCTCGGAAACTGGACTTACATTGGATTGTGAGCTGCCATGTGGGTGCTGGAATTGAACCCTGCCCTTTGCAAGAACAGCAAATGTCTTAACTGCGGGCCATCTCTCCAGTCCCACCCCAAATTCTGTCTCATGCTTGTTAGATTTCCCCCAAATCTTCTTGTGAAACTATTCAACAGTTTTTTTCTGTAGCCATCCTCATGCAGTCATTGAATCGATCATGATACTGCATGCCATTCTGTATTTTCTCTAGAGAGTTTTGCCTTTCTCCTCCTCCTTCCTGTTTCAATCAGATCTAACAACATCGCCCATCACTCCTGGTAGCCATAGTTTAGAGATTCTCTGTCAGTTTCATTCTGCTTGAACTATTCTGAGATTTTTTTGGAGGACAATGACATAAATATTTATTAGCTACCAGTGACAGAGCAGAAATTAAGGACTAGAGACACCATCAAGATTTTACTTCACAGACATGAGTTCAAAAATAATAAATATAAAACACAAAATAAGAGACTGAAAAAAATCTGTGAAGAAAATAGCAGTGTAATGTGAAAAAAATGGACAAACTGAGATACTATGACTAGGAACTTTTTTGCATCATTCTGAGGCGTGGCCCTTGAACTAGACAAAGTGTTCAGGAATACTGGGCACGTGAGGAGATGGGTAAGGATGGTCCAGACTGAAGCAAATGGGTGGAAGAGACTGCTACAAGACGGTTGGAAAGAAGAGCCTGAAACATTTTCTGTCCAAAGGCTTTGGGATCCTTACTATTCATTTGCCAGGGACAAAGACTGCTAATTTAAAAGCTATAATAAGTCACGTGCTTTCTGCTTTTTAGATGCTACCTGGTTGCCCTCTCCAACCTCCCAGCAGCCCCTTCCTTGGAGACTTGAGGAGGAAGACCGAATTGTTGCTTTCTCTCTGACTTTCCTTAGAGGTTGGGTTGGCACATGGTTATGTCTGTAAAGAAGGAGGGACCAAAACTGATAGGGGAGGGACAAAGTGAGAGAAGACATTGTGGTTGGGTGATTCGTGTCCTGAAATGGCCAAGGAGAAGTCTGAGACTCTGTTAAACTTGACCACATTCCTGAAATGGAAAATCCTGCTATGAAATCATCACTCATTTCCAGTTGGTGGTAAGAAAGCCTTTGAAAATGTTTCCTGTTGATTTACCTACAAGTCTATTATTTTTGTTTGTTTGCTTGTTTATTTGTTTTGTGTGTTTTTTTTTTTGAAAGTCAGTTTAAAGGGCTGAGTTTAATCATGGCTTAGGGCAAAAGGAAAGGGAAGCTACAAGTCATTGAGCAGAGACGGAGAATTCGAAGGAATTTGAGCATCACCACATGACTCCCCAGCCCCTGCACAGACGTCACAGATATCTAAGGAGGAGACTTTTGATGAGATGGGAAAATTCAGAGTGTCTGCTTCCCACTCACCTTAACCAGATCTTAAGGGCCAAGGTGATTTCTTAATGTCTGGAATGCACAAAGCATCGTTTATGCGTTAACAAGGTTTAGGCATGAAATTTCCTGCCTGAAACTTGAGACATAACTGCTGATTATTTGGGGTCCATCTTTTGAAGGAGAGGGAGGTACACACTGAGGGATGGAACTAGAGAGCAAAAACCTAGAAGGAAAGTCTATGCTTGGGATCACTGGATGGAAGAGAAGGTGCCTGAGGAAGCAGAGAATCCAAAGCTCATTCCACATCTGATGTTTTCCCATGCATCAGTAGCTTTCCAGGTCTACTCTCCTTTCTTTCTAAGTGTCTTATGTTTCTTTCCTACTTCTTTGGCATTGTCCCAGCCTTCCCTAGCGCTCAGAGACTGCTCCTGTTGCAGTGCCCTATCCCAACATCCTTCCTAGGTACCTTTCCGAGGGTTCTTGTGTTCGTTTCTGATCTGGGCACCTGAGCTGATAGCATGGTGACCGGGCAGCGCAATGCACGTCTAGACTTGGCTGCAACTTCCCTCTCCCTTTCCAACATCGTGGAGAGTAGAAAGCGGAAGAGAGGTTGCCTAAGAACCCTTTGATGCTATGTTAAACTCTAGGTCACCGATAACTTGTGGTTTTCCAGTAGCTACTCCGTTTCTGACCCGATAGACCAGCCAGTGTTAACTCTTTCCAGACCTCTACCGTCAACTCTTTACCTCAAACTCCCTGTTTTCCCTTTCTGTTTAGCTTGCCTTCCGATTTAGCTTATGTGACATTTGGAGGAGAAAGATTACTCTGTTCTCTGACACTTGGTAATTTGGGCTGCATATGGTATCAGTGTTATAACCATTCCTTTTAGTTAGAGCCAATTACATTGCCTTCATTATGTAACGAGTGCTTTAGGGAAAAATCCTGGAATCGAGGGGCTCTATAGGTTTCATTCAGCCACCATCTCTACATGCCAGTTTGAAAGAGAAATGGTGAGGGGGCAGACAGGAGAGTTCATGTATGGACATTGTGAAGGGAGGCAGATAAAAGATTCCAGGAAGTCCACGTCCGCCTTTCTGGTACTGACATGAGCTATAGGTTGAAACAGAGGAAGAACAGAGGCAGGCATAAAGTTACACATCTTTCAACAGTCTCGGTTAGGGCACAGGCTCTTTAATCATTGCTTCAGCTCTGGTTCTTCAAGGTGGTCCACGGAAGCCCCTATTGCTTACCACGATACTCCTGATTCCCAGGTGACAGCTGTTTCTCCATGGTGTAGCCTCACCATCGCAGAAAATTGTTTGGGTGGGGGGGGCAGGGCTCCTCTGTCCCTGGAATGCAAGGGGACTGCATGTTTAGGGTTATGACTACTGACCTTTGGGTGCCTAAGGTGGGAAGGGTCATAATATCTGGAGTAGGACATTACGAAGAGCTGACAGGAAGAGGCTTCAGTCCCTCTGATCTTTGGGTCTGCTGTCCACAAGGGGGAGAAAGGGTAAGACTGGTTTCCAGAAAGACACTCCTTACATAACGAACGTGCCTGTGCAGAGAGGTAAGCTGTGCCTCACAATAAAGGAGACAAATGCAAGACAGAGGTGGGGTGCCAGGCTTTCCATCTCTTTGAAGGCCCAAGTGAAGAGTCAATGCCATTTTAGCCCAGCAGCTTCCAAGTGCCTCTTATAATTACAGGGTTGCAGAGGACTTGGAACATTTGATTTTAAGCTAATTGAGGACAGGGATTACACTGCTTTGTAGCTTTATACTTTCTTAATTAAATAAAAGTTAAAGAATAGAATATGTAACTTGATAGGCTTAATGAAATTAAGGTAAGCCCTGGATTTGCTTCCAACATACTGATTAAAAAAATACTTAAATTGAATCATCGAAGAAAGACTAATACATTTTTATCCTATTATAAGCACATTAGAAAAATGTACTTGTACTTTCCAAGGTCAAAACCACCCACTTCGTGCAAAAGGTCTTGATGTCAGCTGTCTTCACCAAGGCCAGATGGGCTGTCTTAAGGAACTTCTCTTCTTGTATCTAGGGGAAAATGCATGTGACATCTTTTATGATCTGAAGCTATTTTTTCAGATCATTTGCAAACACAAGATTTATTTTTAATCCTTTAACACATTTCTCTATGTGGATGTCACTGTCACAGTCCCTCATGAGGACATGTGCTGCTTCGCTTAGAATAAGACTTCAAGTAGGAAATATTTTTCAACTGCTTGGGAACATTTTCACCCTCAGCACAAAAACCTTCGTTAGGTGAATGAAAACTGAGGTCCCACTCCATCACATTAAAGAAAGACCGAGGAGATTTGCCTTTGTACAACGTGAAACCTTTTTTCCTCCTTGTTCCTGGTTACCTGCCGTCGTGTGGTGGTCACCCACAGGTAAAAGAATTCTTCCGTGATAATTGGAAAGAGGGTGATGGGCCAGAAAGGCCAGAAGAAGAGGACAGAAATGAAATCCCAGGACCGGCTACTGCATCAGGAGAGATCTGCAGCGGAGATAGCGTGAGTGCTGAAACAAGAGTGAGCTCACTTAAAAGAAATTTCCCCTGCACCCCTCAACGACGTCACTAAATCAAATTTCTTGCTTACTTGAACTTTTCCCTCTGTAAACTGGAGTCTATGTGACTTCCTGCAATCATGCCTGTAAATTCATAACACAATTTAATCTGTAGAATCCTCTTCCTCATCCTTTTCCCTAAAACAACAGTATGAAATTCTCGGTGCAAGACTGGCTTCATCTCACAGGAAGTCAAGGCATGGGAGTTTATGTGAATGTCTTAGAGCCAGCGAGTCTCAAGTTGGGTCATTTGTTTCTGTGCTGGGTGGATTCCTAAGATGCATTGCTTACAAGCTTGTGAACCTCTTTCCGACCTGGCACCGCTTTCCTTCTTGGGTCTTAACCACTTTCATTTTGCAATCTCTTATCCACATGGAGCATCTCTCCCAACTTCAGTTTTGCCATCTTTCTGCCTTCTGAGATTTCGCTTCGACCTTTAACACTGCTTTTCCCTAACTCCTGGGCGATCTCCACATCTTATCATGTAAGTGAAGTCTTTCAGAAACCTACACTAGCCGGTCATGTCTGGGTTCTTCCCCCATCTCCTGTCCTGCCCACCCCCTGAAACATACAGACACACACATGCGCACGTACACACACACACACACACACACACACACACACACACACACACACACACACACACACACCTTCAGGTTACCAGACCTCTGAAATATCCCGGCTGCTTTCTGTGCTCTCACCTCCGTATCTGTCACACATAATGTATGGTAATTGTCTCCCTGCTGATTTGTGAGCCTTCTAAGGACAGCAGACAGCATCCTTTTCATTCCCAGAGTCTGGTTCAGGAGAGGTGCTCAGTGTTTATTTTTTTCCTGGCTGACCCTAAGGGCTCACAGAGAAGAGTGTTCTTACTGAACGTCTTTCTTCTGGCTAGCTCCACATCTCCTTTATTACTTCCTTAAATATTTTAGCCAAATTACAGTTAATTTGACTTAAAAGTCCTATGTTTAGAAATAAAAAGGCCCTCTATCTAGTAAGTTGTTGGCCTTGGGAGACCAATGCAAAGACTGGATATCACTTCCAGTCCAGGAAAGAGGACAAATCAAAGATCCCACACTGTTACCCTCCTGGTTGCATTTTTTTTTTCTAGTATCTACTTTCTAGCCTCAGATTCTAGTCAGTTCTATCTTTAGCTCATCTATCAAGATTCGTGAAACATTTCTGTGAACCATTTGTTATCTCTAGAGAGCCAACTCACAGGTCAAAATCACAATAAAAATGCAAATTTATAGGAGTCTCTTGCCATGTAGAAAAGGTTGTCTGCTTTCTTGGTCCAAGTGTGTTGCAGTCGTGAAGTCTTCCTGAAAACCAGTTCCTGAACATTTTCTCATCCATAAATTTTGTGATGTCTTCCTAACATTCTTTGTTCGGTTTCTCCATCCTAACACACAACTTTGAGAAATCGGGTACATTCTGGTAAGAATTGCTTAATCCAAGGGAATGAAGCTTCTTAAAGGTTATGTGCCTTGAATTACATCCAAGTTCTCCACGAATGAGCTGTGTAAATCTTGCCATATGTTCTTGCCATATTGGTGCATCTGAATAGATTAAGATATTTATAAAATGATCTAGGTATATTTCATTGATTGAGAAAAACTGTTTTCTGAATAGTGAGATAATTTAGTATCTGGCACCATTTAATTTACCTAGATAAGAGAAATTGGTGAAAACAAACCTACAAGGCATACTTTATTCTGTCATGGAGCTTTTTTTTTTTTTTTTGGTATGGAAAAGGTCTGGGGAGCAGCTGGCCACCAGCTGGAGCCTCTTGCTGTTCTACTGAAGTGAAATTGGGACTTTAACAAGCTTAATTATAACAAGATTTCACCTGCCTCTCAGAACTAGGAACGCTTACACCCTTTCTCCCCCCACTCCCTACTGCTGGTTGTTTGGGGGGCCTGCTTTCAATATTTCTACCCAGACCATATATGATCTGAAAGCTTTATAGTCAGACTCTGGATTTAATTACAGCGACAAAAATGTGTAAATTAAACCTAGCTGCTCTTGTGAAGGTAAGACCAGGACTAGAGGTGGGTGAACTTGGAGGAAATGGCCGGCCATAATTTAAGCTCCCCGAGGTTATCTACAGACTGAATTCAAGTGATGAATCTGGCTAGATTTATGCTTCAATCAATGGATGGGAGCCATATGCTCAACCCGTTCATCTTGAGAGAATACCTTTATTTCACTTTATGGTTCTCTTATGCACAATGTGTAACAGAAGCTTCACATTTGGCTGTAAGCAGGACAACATACCTCCCAACGTAGCTGTTACACTTCTCACCACAAAACTGACCCTTAGGAAATATCACTGGCCCCTTGATTTATTAAGAGTCCGTTTGAATTTGCAACAAAGCATTATTAATCACACACTTAAACATGTTAATTTTCCCTGCATTTCTTTTAGCAAGAACTGTTAAATGTTATGTTTAACTACTATGCCCTTGGTGGTGTAGTTTTGGGACATGAATAAATGTTGTCTGCCTCTTTAAGACAACGGCAGTCAGGAGCAGCTAGTGAGAAATTTTAAATTATCTTTTAACAGGAAGAGAAAAATGTGACGAGAACCTCTGGTTAGTGGCAATAGGAATAAGACGATGCGAAAACTTTGACAAAAAGTAAATCCCTGTTGCTTTTTGTGTTAAAAGACTTCTAGGACCTGAGCACCCACAGAAGTAATGAGAAGAAATTAGATATTGGAACGAAAGAAGCAGTGTGACCCTTTTGGGTTTGTGTCTGCAGCTTTAGTCTTGTGGCTAGGGTAATTACATATTTATTTGCCTAGTTCCATTGGGATTAGGGACAGTTATAAATCTTGGAAAAAGTTTTGGACAGTTGGCTCAGTTTGGCATTGTAATAGACTGGTTCTCCAAATTGAAAACATGGCTTTGGTGTTTTAAGAACTAAAGCAAACATGTGATGTTGAATAAGAGATAGGCACGTGATGCAGTGAACCATCACATGTGGAAGTGTAAGAGAAGAAATGTTTCTTGCAAATACACACATTATACTATATATGACTCTTAGTCCATCTTTCACATGTCCTAACGGGAAAGTTCAGACTTTCTCAAGCAAGTAGATAAAGCCTCAAACTCAAATCTACTTCTGTGTAGCCTCCTCTGACTGTCCCTCCCGTCCACCCCCACGCTCCCACTCCAGCAGGATTACCCTTGCCTTCATCTCCGCTGGCATCTCTGTTAACAGTGCATGCCTCCACTCTATAGCCCTTCTCAAATGGCATTGTAATTATTTGTTTACATGTCTGTCTCCATCACCAGACTTCCAGCTCCTCCAGGACTGAGACAGCATTCTATTTCATCCACTTGGTAGACCCACATGCTGGTGGTGTCTGGCACATGACAGGCATACAGCAAATGTTAAAGGAGAAAGGGTGTGGGGGTGGCAGTTGTTAATGAATGAGTCTAAATTGTCATCTCTGATTTGTTTGGCAACCAGAGCATAATATGCAAGAAAGGAGCCCCGTCCCATTGATTCAATGTCATGTGGTCTTTTTCTGGGGAAACTCCTGAGCCTTTAACAGCCTTCTTAACTCATGACATTATTTCACAGCGGTGATAACATCTCGGTAATTAAAGCATGCACACTATCAAATCATAAATCATTGAGGTGTGACCTTGGAATCTACAGGTGTGTTTTAGGTTTCAACTCTAATTTAGTCATAAAAAAAAAGGACTTGATATCTACTGGAGTATAAAACTTGGTAACTAATGGCTAGGGTCTTCTAATCACCTTGCACCTATAGTGTATAAATAATTTGAACTAGAATTTATTTCTAGAAAAAGGAGAGTGTTGCGTGGAAGCATTGAGATGAGAAGGTAATTTTGTCACTAAATGACATACTTCAAAGACCAAAACTGCTGTCAGTGCTGCACCGTTAGGATGGCAACTGTAAAGCTTGCTGAGGGTTGGGTTCATGTGTCGGACATGTTTTGGTCTCATTAAAAAGGAAAGTACATTTTACTAAGCTTTTCTCTTATTATGCAAATTTATGAGTATCTAGGAAAATAATCACTGTATTTCATTCATTTACACTTGAGTCATTAAAAAGTATTTGGTAATTGGTAAGTTAAACCTTTTTATTGGCTTTACCTTTATTATTTTAAACTCCATAAGATTCTTTTTTAAATTCTGACATTCAACAATTGAACCAATCAGACAGACTATCAGTGTATATAATTGCCCCTAGTACTTACTTTATCTAAAGAAATAGAAAAGCAAATTCATTAACTCTCCTCAAAAAAATGATGTTTGATAAGCAAGATTGCTATTTTACAAAGAAACACATGTAAAATTAACATCTCATAAAACCTCAGCAACACATAGGAGTTTAGGAATCAGGGAGAGATAGATAGATAGATAGATAGATAGATAGATAGATAGATAGATAGATAGATAGATAGACAGACAGATAGAACATACAGCTAGATTATCAGGTGGTAGCACAATGCCAGGAGAAAACAGAAACACAATAAATACTAACATGGAATAACTGATGACGGTATCAACTAAGGTCAGAGAAAAATCTCACATTTTTGGTTTGGTAATTAAAACAATAGAACGGAACAAGAAGGACTTGTATTTATTTTTTATTTTAAATCGAGGCATTTAAAGAATTTCAGTTATTGTGGGAGGTCTCCGAGAGGCACATGTTGATTTCTATGTAATGTGTTTCATACTTTGGACCCCAGAGAGAGAACACTGTGGTTGATTTGACTTGATGAGAACAAAGAAAAGGGTTAACCAAGATGATAACATTTCTGATCTGTCAGTGTTGAGCTTAGAACAGGGTTGGAATGGAAAGACATTGTCATTCTTTCCACTTTCCCAACATTCCTAAGCTGATCTAAACTGATTGGCATGATGGCGTCCTTTGAGAAAGGGGCACACATGAGCCAGAAAGACAGATATTCCTGTATTCCCTGGGTCTGCACTTATTTTCCCTTGGAATTTTTACACTCTTTGCAACTGTTATCTAGAAGGAAGTCTGCTACTTAACATTTCCTCACTCCAAGCCAGTGTTGTCTAAAAGCTGGTTCGCTTTCCCCAGTGTCTTCCCAGATCAGGCAGCAGGACAATGAAACTTTCACTTGTCTCTGTCTACAAAGTGAATAATGTCCATTAAACTTTACTCATGTGTGTGACATACATGACATATATTCTGAAAAGCATACAAATGCAAGGTACACAGATTAACTTTCACGAAGACAGCACAGCCACATAACTAGCACATATCAAAAACAGGGACACACTAGTGGATTTTTCTTTCAGAATTGGGTGCATGTAAATGGAATCTTTGGTGGATTTGTTGTTGGTTGGTTTGTTTTGTTAAGCCTGACAATTCTCAACTCATCAGTGTGGCTGTAAGATCTGTCTGTCTCCTTATGTTACCATCTAGGGGTCTTGATCAGCTTGTTTTCTCTGCCAGTCACAGAGTCAAAAGGCAGGAGCAGTCCCTAGGGTGGCAGGCAGTGGCCAGAGATCTTGAGCCCTGCAGACAAGAGCAGTCAGAGTCAGCAGTTGGAGAAAGGCATTTGGCAGGAACGGGGGTGCACAGGTGTGCACACAGCAAGTACACAGAGAAAGAAGACCTCAGCCTAGAAGTGGGGTTGGTTAAGTCTCTAACGTGTCTTCCACCCCTAATTTAGTGTGGGTCAGTTTGAAGAAAGACCGAATGGCTGATTGGCTCACTGCTGTTGTGCAAACAAGCCCTGCTTCGGTTGGCCTTGTACTTGTCCAGCCAGTCCAATAGTGGGTGCCCTACTGGTTGGAGAAAAGACCTACAAGGCCTTGGTTTAAAGTGGCCAGGTCATTGTCTCAGGTCAGAAGGGTAAGGAAGAAGCTGCCATCTTGGAAGTTCTGCACCTTAATTACCTAGCCACAGTGCCTCTCGCGATCTGTCTGCCTATCAAGGAACCTAACTCCCAGTCCCTTGGTCACACATAGTTGAAGTTCATTCATTTACAATATTGCATATTTCTCCGTTGTATGAAAGTACATAACTAATCCATTTGTGACACATATTGGGATTATTTTGTACTTGCAATTTTGCCTCTCACTAGCATCGCTGCTATAAATAGCTTCGCCTAACAACATTTCTTTGGGATGAAACCTAAGAAAGGACTTACTGAGCTATAGGATGCATACATAGCAAACTTTAGTACGTAGGACTGAATAGTTTTCCCAAGTGGTTTACCAACTTAAACTCTCAATTGCCACAGCGGGAGAGCTTTTTTAAAATTAAAAAAGGTTTTAACTATGTTCATATATATACATGTGTGTATCTATACATGTGAATGCAGGTGACCTTGGAAGCCACAAGAGGCTACTGGATCCCCTGGAGCTGGAGTTACAGGTAAGCTAGGAGGCACCTAGTGTAGGTGCTGGGAGCAATCAATCCCTTTTTGCTTGGATTTAAGATCAACTACATGAGATGGAGCTCACACCCAACACTGCTAAAGTGGCCAAGAACCTGTGGCTGGATAGGCCACAGGTCTATGGATGAACTTAATCCCATTATTCTGCCAACAAAACAAGGCAACAAAAATGACTCCTGATGACATACTACTATATCCATACACCAGAGATACTCTCAGCCATCATCAGAGGAGAATCTTCTTGCAGTAGATGGAGACTAACACAGAGATCCTCAACTAGACAGTGTCTATAGAGAGAGTGAGAGACTTTGGAGCACTCAGTCCTAAATGAGATGTCTTCATCAGTCCCCTCCTCCCAGGGATCAGGAAGAGATGTAGAAGAGTCCGAAAGACTGTAAGAGCCAGAGGGGAGGGTGACACCCCGGAAACAAATGTCTTGTTGGCACAGCAGGACTGACACACATACGAGCTCAGAAACTGTGACAGCATGCACAGGGCCGGCACAGGGGCTTCACAGGGTCAAGCCAGATGGAGTCCCAGAGCTGAGAGAAGAAAGTAGAAACAGGTTTCCACCCCTAACCAAGAAGTTACCTGTAATTAATACCTGCTGGCCAAGGAAAATTTGGTTTTTCCCAATGGAGTCCCACTGGGTATAATAACTGCACTTGAGGATAGACCACATGCCCAACAGTGGAGGGCCAACACAAAACAAACTCAAGGGCATTTTTGTAGACTTAATTCTTCATATTTCTTTATTTCAGCATTTTTTGTCTTATTGGTTTTTTGCTTGTGCATTTTGGTTCTGTTTTTGTCTCTCTCGGTATGTTTGTTCCTTAGAGGTGGGAGAAGGGCGTGGGGTTGGGTGGATGAGGAGGTGGGGAGGACTTAGGTGGAGTTGAAGGAGGGAAAAGCATGATCAGGATATATTGTACGAAAAAATATTCCCAATTAAAAATGGTTTCTCTCTCTCTCTCTCTCTCTCTCTCTCTCTCTCTCTCTCTCTCTCTCTCTCCTGCCTCTCTTTTTCTGTTAAAGACTGAACTCATGCCTGCTAGGAAACCCCTGAGTTATCGCCCAGCCCGGATTTGTATGACTTCTTTCTACCAGTCTTGCTGATACACTTGTGGCAAACCTTTTCTCCCTCTGTACTCTCTGTGGTTTGGCTTCTCACCTTGTAAATGCTGAAGAACTACTAATCTGTTGTATAGAAGGAGACCATGCTGTGATGCCATCAGATGGTCACTTACTACATCCTTAAGGTGTAGAGTGCAGAGGGGATGGGGAGCCAGAGGGTTCAACTGCCGGGAACTTTCTTGGCCTTGGCTAGCAAATATTGCTATGACGGAGGTGTGGCTCAGGGCTCAAGTGTCTGCCTAGCAAGTCTGAGGTTCTAGGTTCAATTCCTATCAACTTTAAATAAGTAAATAAAAAGTTCTTTCTCTAGAAATCATATATATTGCTGTGTACTCAGGATAGCATATGTGTGGTTAAATTAGCTGAATGATTATCTAGTTTTTATTAACTTTACAAAACATAAAGTCATTTTAACATATTCCTGTGACACAAACTTACATTGAAGATAATATAAATAGGGCAGGCATTTGAGAAAAAGAAAGTGTTTGGCCTGCAAGCTCATCTCCAAATTAGAGTTGTTCTCCAGGTCAATAAAGAGAATGACAATGTACTGCTATCTACGAAACTAGTGAAAGCATCAGAAAATCTATTTAAAATAACAGATTTATGATTATTAAGTTAACAGTGAATCTTGTCCTAATATATTTTCCTTATATTCAATATACAAAGCCACTATGACTAGTAAAACTTTAAACATGTTCACTTCATTTTATCCCATTTGTTCAAATGTTCTGATCTCTGTTTATTATATATATGTATTTATAACATATACACATTATATATAATACACACATTATGTATAATATATACACATTTATATAATATATAAAATTTATAAATAAGTAAATGTACATCTATTGATATCATAAAAGAAAATGGGGAGCCCCAGCTAAAGTTAAGCACACCCAGGACGGAGAAAACCCTCTTGCAACTTTTGAAGGAGAAATTTACAAGTCACCTTTGCTTCCAAGTTTGCACAGACTGCTGCAAACACCGGCAGGATTTCACATTGCATGCTGGTCAGTGAGTGTCTGCAGCAGAGTCCTGATAGCTCTGAGACATGGACTCAGTTGCTCCAAGTTCCTGTTGTTCACTTAAAGCTGTCTTGACTCTCCTGGTGTTCTTGGGGAAGGGCTGACCTCTGGGACTGGAAACTGCTGAAGGACGTGGATGTATTACACTTTGGAATGTGAGAGCTGGGCCTTCTGGCAGATGCAGGGATTGTCTGATCACAGCTTAATTGTGACAGCCAGTCCAGAAGTGGAGCATTTTGGGAAGAAAACCTGGCTTCTCTAAAATTATCTTAAAAGCCCAACTAAGCTTAAGCTGGCAGAAGTGCACAGACTATGTAGAGGGCTTAACTTTATATATCACACCAAGAGAAAATGATGAGGTACATGTTTGTATTTGCTTCTATGTTTGGGATTCTCTTTAAGTGTGGTAGAGCCTCTAAGCAAACAGTTTTGTTTGGGGCACTTTGTTACAATGTCTCCATCCCTTGATACAGACAGTAGCCTTAATAGTCACCTGAGACATCCTGCCAACTGCTGATGGCAACCTTGAGAGAGTCTGGACACACACCTGGGTTCCTTGGAGAGGAGGTCTAGCCTGAGCCACAGCACATGGTGGGTGTTCCTGGCCAAGCATCTGGTGGACCCTTGTCTTCTAGCCGAGCCTCATATCACTTTGGTTCCCCACCCCGAGACCAAATACTGAATACTCGGGAAGAAAATGCTGTGGCAATGGGAACCAGCATTTTAGGATGCAAATCTCTGCTGCTCTGGGACTTGTGCGAAGCTCCAGGTGACATGGCTGCCACATCTGTTTCTCTGTGTGGGAGAGACTCTATATTTATCAGTCGGGATGAGTCACCCCGTCACGCAGCATAGTCTACGTCGGCTTTTGTGTTGCTCTTGGGCAGACTTTGCGGCAGTGTTTAAGTAGTACATATCTAGCCCCCTGGTAGCCCGCTGTCAAGAGCAACAATAGCGACAGAGGGGCAAAATCTCCTTCCGCTTTCCCTTTTCTCTCAGTCTGCCTTTAAAGACCTAAGCGGAGAGGAGGTACAGGGAGGATCTTCAAGGGATGCTGGAAAAGACCCGCTGCCTTTGAATGTGTCCAGGCAAGGAGAGAGCAAACGCAAAGCACACAGATAAGAAAGGACATAGAAACGTTCTGAAACACCGGTGGACTAACTCCTGCCTGTCACTCAGCAGCCAATGTAGCTGAAACCAGAGACTCTAAGTCCTGCTCTCAGACAAGACCTGAGGACTGTGCTTCTCAGCCTTCCTAATGGTGTGACCCTTTAATACAGTTCCTCATGTTGTGGTGAACACCTTCCCCGCAAACATAAGATTATTTTCATTGCTACTTCATAACTGTGATTTTGCTACTGTGATTAATCGTAATGTAAATATCTGATGTGCAGGCTATCTGATGTGCCACATCTGTGAGAGGGTCATCTGATCTCAGAGATCGAGAATCATTGGCCTAGGACATCAGTTGCAGTGTGAAGCAGCAAGAAACATGGTGGGTGACAGAGGAACCCTGAGCGTCAAGTTTAAAGTGAACGCGTGATGGTGGCATGAGCTGGCTATGTCAAGGTCCATAGCCTCAGAACCAGGGAGAATAACAGGGTCCCCTCCTCACATTAAGGGGTTGAGGCTCAGAGGGATAACAAGGGCTTTTGTGTACAAATGCTGACAGTGTGTGCAGATAGCGTTCACCTTAGTGTCTGTGCTTTCTACCCTGGATACAGACAGCCTTAAGTCTGCTCCCCTACAGCGATTGCTCCTACTGAGAGGGGCTGAACCCCGCCTTGATGCGGCCGTATGTGTAAATCCTGCCTCTCTGTTCATCTGTACGAAATAACCCCATGCCCTGTTTAGCTGTGTGCAATGACCCTGGCTCCTGCTCAACTTACGTAATAAACATGCTGAGCTGAAGTCCTGTGGTTTCTCCATCTGAGAGCCCAGTCAGCCTGATCCCAGCTTCTTTGTGGGCCTGTCTGTGCTCATTTTATCATTCCCTTGTCACCCCAGTCAGACCTGTGCCTGGAGCCACACCGAACATGGCAAAAGATTGGATATTTTTGTTTTGTTTCTTCTAGTTTAGTTTACCAGAATCTAAGTAAAACAGTGAGTTATGCCTTTTTCAACTTTATCTCGGAGGTTTTCAAAAATAATTTTAACAAATGGTATTCTTTGTATATAAAGTTTTCTTAAGTCAAATTATAACCAAGGAAGTCAGCATGTCTTTCTGAAGAAAAGGTGCAGGCTTCCAAGGTGGAAAGTGATGTTGAGAGAGCTGATCCTCCAGTCCGACCCTTGTCTTGCCCCACCCCAAGGATGGAGAGGGAAGAGTGAACAAATGAGGGGGACCTCTGCACAGGAGATTGACAGTTTCAACAGCAGAGTAGAAACACCGGTGGGAAAGTAGGACCCTCCGTGGTGGCGGGGTCCCCCAAGGGAGGCAGCAGTCCTTACAGCAATGCTCTCTGTGTAGACTTCAGGGTACCAGTAAAGATTGCCCGCAAGTGTTACTACAAGGAAGCTGGATGGATGTTGACCTGGAGAGCAAGTCTGCAGAGAGCAGGTCAACCACGAGAATAGTGGCCCAGTGGCTCTCCCATCTCTGGCGGTCTCAAAACCTGGAAAAAAGCCCCCTGCTTATCGATAAAACAGTAGGTCTTAAAGGCCAGAGCAGGAATGGTGGATCGGCAAGGGCAGGTGAGAAGTAATAAGAACCCTAGCAAGTTCCTCTGCCTGTGCAGGCAGGAGATGGGGTAGGGAGTGGGGGCCTAGCTAGTCCCAGTAGGTCCCAGGAGCAATCTTTCTCCTCCAAGGAGCATCTAAGAGCCGCAAACTTTTCTTTTTTTTTTCTTTTTTTAAATATTTATTTACTTATTATGTATACAATATTCTGTCTGTGTGTATGTCTGCAGGCCAGAAGAGGGCACCAGACCTCATTACAGATGGTTGTGAGCCACCATGTGGTTGCCGGGAATTGAACTCAGGACCTTTGGAAGAACAGGCAATGCTCTTAACCTCTGAGCCATCTCTCCAGCCCCCGCAAACTTTTCTTTAGGTGTCTTCCTCCGAAGAGAGGACTGGACTGCTGGGAAATGCCTCTTCACTGCCCCTACCACCACCAGCACCCAGCCCTGCAGCTGGCACCAAGCTGCACTTGGGGAACCCTGGAGCCTGCTCCAAAAGTCAGGGAAGTCCTGATTGATCGGCTGTGGGTGCATGCAAATAAAGCAGAGATTGAGACCGATCTGGAAAGAGCTGTCAACCCTTGAGGGAGAAGGGGAGACCCAAGTCACCAGAAAGGTTGTCCAGTGGGTCCCAGGGGCTCGTTTAGCTAGGTTTTCTTCCCACCAAGGTCGTGGTAGGGAAACAGTTACTCAGCCCTCAGCAAGGGTGCCTTAAGACCATATGTCCCTGGAACTTAAGAGCTTTCTGGGTGCACCTTTGCCTCAGGGGCTACTGCCCTTTCCACCTGGAGTTGTCCTACTGATGCTGATGTCACAGTCTGACGTGTCACTGTTGTGGACTGTGGAGCACAACCTGTTCCCGGGTCCCGTCACAGCTGAGTTTTTCCATGGTGTTTTTCCTGCCGCTTAGATGGCATCTGGGAACCGCACTCCTTCCTCATCCACACATTGACAGCTTCCCCTCTTTCCCTAGGCTTTGTCATTTTTCTTCCCATCGCTGGCTAAGAATTCCCACCATTTCAGATTTGTGAGCAGAATGAATTTGAACGATGCCACCATTTTCAGGTTCTTGCTTTCACTGGAGCCTTGAGAAGGAGCTGGGTAGTCAGTAGGTAGACCCAGGGATTCGCTGACGTCTTGGGATAAAGAGGCTTTCTTTCTCCTTTGTCATTAAAAAGGAGGTCTTAGGCTTAAGTTTGGTTCTTCATGTTCAGTTTTGTGGTCTGAGTCGTTTCTGTGATGATGTAAGCTGCCTGCTTTAACGACACGGTTTGATTGGTCCTAGAATGTTCAGTCTTTCCAGTTGCGTGGGCAACACTGTCTTTATCCTCACTGTTCATAGTCTCTCCTTACCCCTTCTTCTCAGTTTAAGTAAGAGTTCCTCCTAAAATGTAAACATGATTTGGAAATTGTCCCATATTGGTCTACCACTAACCCTCAAATTTGTCTACAGAATTTTTTTCCCATTGTTGAAATGTGAGATGGGAGAGGCAAGATGGGATACGAGGAAGAAGAAGCAGATCACTGAATGACAAACGTCTCTAAAAAGAGACAGCGGTGCCATAGTGGCCTGGGGAGCTGAGCTGAAACTTCCCCTGTGAGAGCCACACTGAGTGGAAGAGCAGCAAGGACCAGAGCACCGCTCCCTCGCTCTCATTCTTTCCCGCTGACCCGTTTCTGGTTGTTTATTTGGTAAGAAGATGGCTGACTGTCATGGGAACCCATGAAGACACCCTAGATGGCTCAAAGAAGAATATCGTGCTGATGGGAAAACAAAACAAAAAGCAAAACTACCTTCCTGCAGTGGGAACTGCTCCAGGCAGAAGAACAGGCCACGCGTATCCCGCGTTAGCTCCTCATCTGGTTGTCGTTCAGTTCTACACTGTCTTAAACCATTCCTTGCCATTTCATCTACTACCGAATTCTGACCCGTAACAAGGTGTCAGACACTTTGGGGATGCAACTCTAACTTGTTGATTTCTGTGTTCACAGTGGGCATCTGAGTACCACTGAGCTTTCAGTCAGTGTTAAGGAAGTTAGAGGTATTTCACAAATCCTGCTTGTCATTCCTGTCTCAGGTAAAAAGTAAACATATTTGCTATTCTATAAAGAGAAAGTATGAAAAGGATTTGTTGATTTCTTTCATTTGCCATGTCCATATTTCTACCCTGTCACATTAAGGCCAATCCTGTAGTCGCTGCTCCAACAAAAACAATGGAAGCAATGAGCAAAATCCTTAAGAGAAAACACGGAAGCTCCAAGGACCCCCTCAGCAAAAAGTCCAAATATTTTTATGAAGAATTAAACTACAAGTTTAATTCACAGGGTAAACACAGAAAATCAAAGCATGGATTTCAGTTGGGAAAGAATTATTCTGCCAACGTTACATTTGTTATCCTGGAACCAAAGCAGGTACTTGAAAAGAATTCACAATGGAGAGAGCAACAGTAGGTTTTTTTTAAACCACATAAACTATTTTAGATCAAGAGTATTTTAAGGCAAGAAAGCACCATCAGCAGAGACTAGCTGACCTTTGCAAAGAATCGTGGCTGGTTAACGTCATAGTTCAGTTCATATTGTATTTGAAACATGAAAGGAAAATCTCCCAGTCCCCGTCTGCTGAATTATCCCCTCCCTGTCTTCAAAGTCAGAGCAGAAACCACCTCTGCCACAAGCGTCCAAATGGAAGATGCGTGTGAGGCCTGTGTTCCCACATTCCAGCCCAGAGACAGCCAGCTGGATTCAAGCACCACGAAGACAACGGAACTGAAAATGAATACAATGTAGCAGGGCACCTTTCCTTCTCTTACATCCCCCTGTTCTTTTGCTACCCTCTAAATCGGCCACATCAGCTTAGAAGGAAGCCTATGACAAGTGGGGATGGACACTGTCTTCATGCCTCAATTCTCAGGTTAAAGACACAAACTCATTGTAGCTCCTATAGCTGCAACACAGTTTCTTTTCCAGTTTCATTTCTTGCTGACTAATAGGAAAACTGTTTCCAACTGTCTCACAGCCCACTGCTTCCAGGCATTGCCAGGAGAGGCCTGCAAGAGTCGACATGGTGCCTGTAACCAAGTCTGTCTCCCTGGCTAAATCCTGCTCCTCACTCTCTGCTCACAGGCCGTAGCTGGGCAGAGGCCAAAACCATTTGACTCCAAACGCTTGGCCAAAGGAGATAGTTTACAGAAATTTCACCACAAGACATTCCACTGGCCTGGTGGGGCTTTGGTTCGGTGTTGAGCAATGAATAACAAACACATCATGTCTCCATCTGTGCCTGTTTTGTTACATCTGTAAACTTAGAATGTCTCTTTTTGCTCCGTTGTACCTAACTGAATACTATTTTCTCTTATTTAAGACAAAGTATCTTTTTTTTCCTCATCGAATTTATGCATTGTATTTTCACAAAGAATAGCTTTCTTCCCCATTAGCTCGTTTCCTGGAGAGGTCACTGAGGGGTCACAGCAGCATTATGGCTAGTCTTCTCCTGGCCCTAACCCCCACTAGGCCTCAGCTCCAGTTTGGTTTCAGTTTTAGTTTCAGTACCCTGTCAGGTCTCAGTTTCTGTTTCTATACCTTGTTAAAGGAGGAAGAGGAGCCCCACGTCAATCAGGTTCTGGATGACCTAATGCCCTCCTGGCTGCCTATGAAAGGAGCCCACGAGATCCACTCGGGGTTCAGCCATTTTGTTGTCTGGCTGGCAGACCCCTGCATGATAGAATAAACAACACTCTTGCTGGTTGACAATGTCTCTTTGCTTTGTGGGGTGTTCCACGGACTCAAAACAGTCACCACCTACATTGATCATGTTAGGTGAGGTTGTAGGAGAATTGTCTTTGAGCGCTTCCTTTGATCAGTGTACTAGCTTTGTAAGTGTCCTGCAACCTGGGGAGAAAGGTGGTGTGGTCTATCTCATCTTACTTTACCATGTTAAAAGTTGCGCACTTAGCTTTTTGAAGTAGCTTTCATTTTCACTACTTTAAGGTCTTCCTCTGTGTGACATTCTTAAAAATGCCACGATTGCCTACACCCTGGAATTTATTTTAGGGGGCATAAATGAGTTATCAAGAACGAACTTTCCACTGTGTCCCTCCCCCTCCCCCCATGGCTGGCATCGGGAGTTTCAACACTTACACTTTTTGATCCTGAAGTTTCATTGTTTACATTTCCTTCTTGTCTCCTCCACCCCCATCCCCACCTGCAGCTCATTGTTCCCCAAGTCACACAACCCATACACTGGGCTGGAACATCAGAAGTCTGTATTGTGCAGGCCCGCTCCAATCACATGTTTTTACTTACATCCTTCCATCCCTGATTAAACTGATATTTATCTCTGACTTTTTTTTGCGCCTTTACATAGGCAAATGATGAATTTTGTATCTTGTGCTATCCTGGCTGTCTACAGCCAGCTTTTCTAGTTGGCCTCTCTGGTCATTTTCCCCAAGTGTCTTAGGCAGTGTTCTGTTGTGAAGAGACATCATGACCACAGCAGCTCTTGAAAAGGATAGCGTTTAACTGGGGCTGACTTACAGTTTCAGAGGTTTGGTCCATTATCATCCTGGAGAGGAACATGGTGAGATGCAGGCAGACATGGTGCTGGGGAAGTACTTGATAGTTCTACATCTAATCCATAGGTAGCAGGGAGAGAAAGACACTAGGCCTGGCTTGGGCTTTTGAAACCTCAAACCTATCCCCCAAGTGACACACTTTCTCCAACAAGGCCACATCTACTCCACAAGGCCACACCTCCTAACCCTTCCCAAGTAGTGCCACTCCCTGCTGACTAAGCATTCAAACATATGAGTCTATGGGAGGTGGGCATTCTTTATTCAAACCACCACACCAGCTCATCGAATCTCATCCCAAATGTCTCAGGGTTTCTATTGCCCTTCCATACCAAAGTTCATGGTTAAAGAGAGTCAGAAAAGGAATTCAAACTGGGCAGGAAGCTTGAGACAGGAGTTGATGCAGAGGCTATGGAGGAATGCTGCTTAATGTTTGTTCCTCGTGGCTTGCTCCGTCTGCTTTCTTAAAGAACCCAGGACCACCAGCCCAGGGGAGGACTGGGCCCTCCCACACTGATCACTCATTTAAAAACTTTCCTACTTGCCTATAACGGGAACTCATGGAAGTGGTTTCTCGGTTGAGGGTCCCTCCTCTTAGATAACTCTCGCTTATGTCAAATTGACATAAAAGCTTAGTAACCCTCACCAGTTGCCTTCCCAGCCTTATTTGGCTTTTCTTTATCAAGATCACAGAGTGAAGGCTTACTCAATTTTCAGTCTAACCCTATTCAGGCCTGAGATGATCAGTGTGTCCTCTCCTTCTCCAGCATCTCCATCCTTTTCTGCCCATGCCCTTTGTATTCCAGGCTCTTGTTTGCACTTCACCGCTCTCTCAGTGTTTTGAACTCCAGACAGAGTTTTCATTATATTATCAGAAATGTCTACTGTTTCTCAAACACCTTCATCACTCTGCCCTGATCTACAAACACATGTTGTAAAAAAAAAAAAGAAAGGGCAAAAGCAGAACAAAGCTCATTCATTTAAGAAGTGTTTACTGAATATTGATTTTTGCAAGTGTCCTGTGTGTGCCTGGGGTGCCAGGAGGTGAGTCTCAGCAAGCATCCATGGCTTTGGGGCTGACCTTTCTCTTTCTCACTAAATGCCTGCATCCTCACTATGTAACAGTCCAACAAGAATTCTAATTCACCCCTCTCTTTTTATTGTTCTCTTTAAAAGTCTCTTACTGTTTTTTGCCTCTACTGAGGTGATTGCCTCCTGAATTAAGAAAAATGATGAGGTGTAATCTTGTGTCACAAGAACTTTCGTTCACGTTTGTCCATTTGTTTATTTCACTCCATGTTAATTCCCTTTTCTGTCTTTTCTTCTTTCCTTTCAGACTTCTCTTACTTCTTATAACTTAAGTCTGAATTCCTTAAAGTGTGAGAAGAATCGTACCATGATATCATTCGTCACTATGCCAAGGACAGACTGCAGTTACGGCTTTTTGCTTTGTTTTGCTGGTATCCTTATAGCCATCCTCTAAATGTGTGCCCACACTAGCCTCCTCCCCCACCGCAGCCCACTTTTCAAATCACTTATCCAACACTCCATTTAGGTGCCCACTATGTCTTGTTGTCTTAAGCGTAAGGTCAATCTGGGACATGCTCAGTGGGAGGGCATGAACTCTCACTAGGAAGTCGATTTTTCTGAAAAGGCAGGTCCACAAAGGCAAGTCAAAGATGTCTCAACTTCTGACTCTATGTGTCTGCAGCATTATTAGGGACATGGTGCCGTAGTATGTCAGGTACAAACAGTGCCTGTGCGTCAGCGCCATAGCGCGAATGCATTCCTGTGTTGTGGTCTTCCCATCTGGCTGAATAATTTTCGAGACTGATACTACGGATCAGACTAGAACTCTCATAGTACATACAGCTGTACCATTCATTCAAAGGCCTTTTCTTTTTTAGAATATTTATTTTCCTAAACATTTCTCCTTAATCTTACACACCTACTGTTCTTCCTCTGCCCCCTACAAACTATTCTATTCGATTCTATCTTTCTTCCGTCCTCACCCGCCTTCAGCAACTGCCACAAACAACATCCTGTCCATTTGTGCTCCAGGTCCACACTTCCCTTAATTCCGCTGAGCTTCACCCTCATACACAGAACTACCTTTTAGTTAAATCCATTTGGGTGTCTTACTCATCAAGTATGTACAACATGTTCAAAGAAGATCTGTTTTTTTTTTTTTTTGTCTTTCCAAACCCACTCTTCCTTCCTGTGTTAATTAATTGCAGCATTATTCACCTAGTCTCTCTAGCCAGAAATCTGTACTCACCCCAACCCACTTCCTCTTCCTCCTCCCCCACAAGTAATTTATCAGCCTAGCCTCCCAATTTTATCTCATGGTTATTTGTCAATCTCTTCCCTTATTCTCCTGATTTAAGCCATCACAACTGTGTCCTTAGAAGATTTCTCAAACAAGCCTCTGCCCTCCCTGCTTGCCGACTGGCACCATGGGTATGTTATTTGAAACACAGCTCTAGCCAGGACTTACTCCCGCTTAGAGCATTGCCAGGATTCTTCTCTGTTGCCTTCATCAGTCCTTGAGTTTTCACACACCTTCAGAAGACCCTTTGCCATTTTCCTCTTGCCCGAATTCCCTGCAACATGTCCTAACATACTTTACCTTGCCTAAAACTGAATTCATGGTTTACTTTTATCCACTTATCCCCCAAATCTTCTTCCTGTTTTCACCATCACTTCACCTCTGAATTAGATGCCAGTGTATGCCCCTCCTCCCTCGTCAGTAACACTGAACAGCTACTCAACACACTAGATACTTTTATGGCACAAAGTGTCTCAAAAGTCTAGGCCCTCTGCTTTAGTTCTTTTTTTGTTATTTCTTTTTGAGCTATGAGTCATCGTGGTACTCAGAACTTAGGCATCTCATCGTTCGCTGACCCTAATTAATTACTATAATGGTTGGCGGATCATCCTGAAAATATTGACGATTTATGGCAGAAAAGTACACACCAAAGGTATATAATGTGTGCTACTATTAGGTCCTAAGTGACTTGGAAAATAGATACCCTACAGTAACAATGTAAGTAGGTAAAAAGTAAATTATTTCATTGTTTTTGATGGATATAGGATGATTCTTATTTTCCAGTTAGTTTTTTTTAAAGTATGTGTGTTTGTGGTATATATGTGTGTACATGTGTATGTATGTTTATGTGTGTGTGTGTGTTCATGCTTGTTTGTGTGGGTTCACACATGTGAGTGTGCTTGCTTACACACATGCCTGTGGATGCCTTTCTCTATTATCCTGCACCTCGTCTTCTGAGACAAGGTCTCTCCGTAACCCTGGAGCTCCCTGATACAGAGACCCACTGACCACCCAAGTACAGAGATCCCCACCTTCCTGCCATCTCTACCGCTCCAGTAGTTGTAGTACAGGCATGTGCTATGGCATCTGACATTTTATACGGGCGCTATAGGTACAAACTTGGGTCCTCATGCCATGTGGCAGCTATCTTACCAACTGAGCCCTGGGCCTGGCTCTATTTCTCAGTTTTTGATAACTAAAATGAACTAGCTAGTATCACATAAAAACAAAAGAACAGTCCTCCTCCTCCCACCTCCTGCATAGCAAGAACTAGCTGGACTATGATACAATGGTCCTCACCTAAATGATCCCATCTCCTCGTCTTTTTCACATTCTTGTCGATCCAAGAGGCAGTATCATTATGCAGAACATGTCTTACAGTGCCTAGATTTTATGAAAACTCTAAGCATTTGACGCCACAAAATTTGGGAGAAAGTCTCTTTCAGGGGAAACTTATTTCTGTGCAACTCCAGGACTCCCTACCGTTGCCCTGACCAGAAGTGCTGCTAAGAATAACTTTCTGGGAAGCAGTTTCCATGAACATTCATGTAATTTCTTCATGACAACTGAACAAAGCAGCTCTCAATTCAAGTCTCCTTCTGCTTTCAACGGAAAGGAACATCACTAATGGCACAATGGCCGCTTAGGTGCTCCCCGGAGGCAGGAGCTTCAGTGGAGCGTCTGCAGCTAAAGCAGAGCGGAAGTCTAGAAGGTTGGAGAAGCATGTGTGGCTAACAACTGATGTGCCAAAGGACTGCGGTGGTTTGAAGAGGAATGGCCCAATAGGCTCATGGATTTAAATACTTGGGCATTAGGGAGCAGCACTACAGGAGAGAGATTAGGAAGTGTGGCCTTGCTGGAGCAGGTGCGGCCTTTTTGAAAGAAGTGTGTCTCTGGGGATGGACTTTGGGGTTTCAAGTGCTCAAGCCAGGGTCAGTTGTCCTCTCTTCCTGCTGCCTGCGAATCTGGGTTCCAAACTCTCAGCAACTCCCCACCCCAGCACCATGTCTTCTGCCTGCACACCACCATGCTTCCTGAGAGGATGATAATGGGCTGAGCCTCTGACTGTAAACCAGCCCCAAGGGAATGTTTGCCTTTATAAGAGTTACTATGGTCATGATGTCTCTTCACAGCAATAGAACAGTGACGAAGACAAAGACACTCTTTGCTACAGTTTAAGGGTCAGTTACAAGATGGGACGGCCCAGGGTGTCCAGAGCAAAGGCTTTCCTTCCGGGGAAGGCGCAGGCCACACGCTTTCCCCATAGAACTGGAGCCCCGCTCTTCACACACACAAGACTTTCTAACTGGGCTTACTGATCCAGACGAAGATTTCATTTTCTCCTCCCCCCTGACGGTACCAGCGCAATCAGAACGGAACAGAGCAGTGGCCAGGCCACATCACAGGGAAATCTTTCTCACATTGCACTGAGTCCAACACATTGGGTCTAGATGTGAAAGCCGCCTTTAATGTTGGCACATTGGTGATGGGAGGAAAACGAGCCGCCGGAGTCCTTTGAGGAGAGAGCCTTATCTTGAACGGTAAGTATGTGTAGAATGTCAGTAGCCAGCATGAACAAAGAATTCCTTGTGTGACGAAGAACCTTTGTGAACTGATTTTTCCACCAGAGAAGTGAAATGAGGAAAACGTTCTCTGGAGGGGCGGGGACAGCATTTAAAAAAAATTAATCACATTTTGGATTGCTGGCATTTACAATTAATATGACTGTTGTTTTTGCTGGGGATCCGAGTGGCAGGTAGAGGAGATTTTGATTGAATTATCTGCTTGCAGCATTTTTCCCATACCACCAATTTAGGCCGTCTAGACAGTGCGGTTGCTAGATGGTGAGTGGGCTTCCTTCTGGGAATTCCTTTCTCTTGGACCATGGAGGGAGTCTCAGCAGACCTTGAAAGCCCTTCCCACATAAGTCTTTGTGCCATTATACTTCAATATCTGTGATGCCACAATACATTAATACATCTGTATCATATTAATACTGTATTAGAGTAATGCATGAGTAATCCGATACAATGAAAACATGGCTAACCCCTGAAATCCTCACATGGCTCTGAGAGACGAGAAACAGTATTGTCAGTTCCAGCTCACAGACCTTGTGTCTGCAGAGTGGCAGAAGAGGCAGCATCCTGGGTGCCGCGAGCAGTATAAACCGCCACGTTAGCCACACCAGTGCAGACGAAACGGCCACGTTACCGTGCCAGTGCTGCCGTCCAGAGATAAAGAAAAGCAGACAGGCAGACTAGCTCCTTTGAGGTCCTGAGTGTTTTTATAACTTCCAACACCCTCCTCTTTCACATTGTTGGTTTGTCATCCTCTAGTAATTGTTCATAAATCATCACTCAAATTGCTCATGACTCTATAACACTCCCTGCCAAAAAGTATCGCACCAAATACTTGAGAGATTTTTCCACAGTAACGTTCTTATAAGAACTTGGATGGAGTGCTTTCAAAACGATAGGGAAAAGCATAAAGAGAAAAAAAAAGCGTAAGGCCTTTTTCTAAAAGCCAAGTTTGCTGGAGATAATTTCATTTCCAAAGGGAACAACACAAAGGCCCGAGTCCCAGCCCCACCCCTTTCCTCTAACCGCGTTTCCATTCCCGTTCCAGCCGGCTCTGGCAAAGTGTGTTTCCCCTCCGTTGACTCTTTACACAAAACCTTCCCGAAGAAAGAAATGCCATAACTTTTTGGGTTAATGAATTCTATTGTGTTGTAAGGACTTTACAAGGACTAACCTAAAGCTTCTATGCTCCATTTGAAATTAATTATCCTGTACTTTCGCCATCGTAACTAAGAATTAAAACCAGCCGCTCACCTCTGCCTGGTCACATTCCTGCAGCATGTTGGCAGGCTTGCCCCTTCATATTTCTGTGCTACGCAGGCCCAGTTCCTGCGACCTTTTCTCTGGGAAGATAATTTTCCAACCACTTCATCATCTTCATTGCTCGTCTTTGGACATTTTCCAAAGTCTCTTTTCTTGGGTGGGCCCACAGTTTTGTGAAATCCATGGCCTAGCTGTGGAAGTCTCTTCACTGCAGTTCAGGAGCATGCACACTGGATGCCGTTCTTTGCAGGTGGCCGCGCTTCAACTTACACACTCCCACTGTGTGAAAATCCAGTAAAAATTTAAAATAAACTGTGTAAGAGTGTTCACCATAGGCCCACTTCCAGAAAAGCACTCTAATCTAATTAAAATATGACTATAGGATTCTCAAAAGTTTATGCATCTACATAGATTTCAGAGACCATCTCTTATAGGATGTGAAGGATATAATAGTCATACATTTATTTATCTTTTCATTTATTTAAGAATGTTAATCAAATGCCTTGTATATCCTGATAAGGTCTAGAGACTGAAGAACTGAATGGAATGTAATCTCCTGTTTATCTGGCTCCTTGCCCTGAAAAGTATTTAACATAGAGACACAGTGTGTGAATAGTTCAGTTATTGAAGTCATCGGATCTCTTTTAAATTGTGACCCACCGGTGAGTAGCAGCACATCATTTAGTATGTACTTACTGAGATGCTGGGGACAATGGTCTTGTATCCTGTAAAGATTTGTTACTTCTATTTCAATAAAATGCTGATTGGCCAGTAGCTAGACAGAAAGTATAGACGGGGTGACCAGGCAGGAAGTAGAGGCAGGGTGAAGAGAACAGGAGAATTCTGGGAAGAGGAAAGACTCAGTTTGCAGTCATCACCCAGATGCAGAGGAAGCAAGATAAGAATGCCTCACTGATAAAGGTAGCAAGGCACGCTGCTAACACAGACAAGACTTATGGGTTAATGTAGGATGTAAGAGTTAATAAGAAGCCTGAGCTAATAGGCCAACCAGTTTATAACTAATGTAGACCTTTGTGTGTTTCTTTGGGACTGAACAACTGTGGGACTGGGCAGGACAGAAACCTCAATCAAAACTGAGATAGCCAGTTTTCTGTTACTATAACAGAACACCTAAGGCAACTGACAAATAAAGAAAAAAAAAACATTTCTTTTGCCTTGAAGTTTTGGAACTTCCAGTCCCTGATCAGTTAGCCCTACAGGCTCATGCCTATGGCAAATACGCACAACACGGTTAACACATGTGTTAAACAAAACTACACCTCATGGTCAGAAGCCAAAGGAAAATGATGAGGAGGTGGAGGCAAAAGATTCTCCCTCAATAGGCTGTCAATGACTGGAAGACCTCCCATCAGGCCACACTCACTAAAGATAACATGGCCTGATAGAATAGCCCTGGAGAACCCAACTTAGCATACATGCTTGGGAAGGACATTTAAGATCTGAACTGTAGCCCTTCTGCAGGTGAATTTTCTTCTCCTCAACACAGAATAATGATAATGTCTACCTCCTCGGAGGCTGTAATATTTAAGTGAGATATCAGATTTGGATATATAGATATGTGTGTGATATGCATATATAATATAACAGAGAGGCTCACTATTCTATCCCAAGCAAAGGATTTTAATATATTGATGAAAGTGATTAAGTGTAACACCTAGGAAAACTGATCATTACAATGCAGTATGATACATGCCACAATGAAGTTAGAAACAGAATGTCCTGGAAGAACAGAGAAGCAACAGGTTGAGCTTGTGTGTGTATGCTTAGAAACAAGTAAGATGTATTCTTGGTACTGTTCAAAGGATATAATTAAGGACATCTAGAAATTCAGCAGGTGGAAAATAGAAAGAAGTAGGTATCCCAGACAGAAGACAAGAAACACTCAAGACACTGGAGTAGAGAAGCAGTACCAGGTGGGGGAATCATGAGAGACCAGGGGCATTCTGGGAAGAAAGGCTGAATGTGGGTATTGCCCGTGACATAGACAGACAGCTAGCCTTGGCTTGGAAAGATAAACATAATATCAGGATGTATGCTGAAGTCGAACAAACCAGCAAAAACTGAAGCAAGCATTGTTCTTTTTATATAAAGATAAAATTAAGTTACTCTTGATGAACTTCCTTGGTACAAAATCAAGCTATTTCCAACAATTAAGACATACCTAGTAAGATACCAGATATTTTAAGGTTTTAAATAATTGGGCACATTCCATTTCATTCTGTTGTCTCACATGCAGCCCTCACTGCAGTCGCTTTCAGTCTCTAAAACATTTGCATGATTATGTAGCTGTTAACTTCATGCATGCCGTTTACAGAAGCAGCAACGCCAAACAGTCCTATAAACTTGGCGGCCTTTCTCTCCTCCCCTCCAAGGTCTTTAATGGTTTGGCTTTTGGAGTTTTCATGGACTAGACTACTTCAGTCCCCCAAACCTAGAAAAAGAATCTTGAAAACAGTTCAATATTTTTTTCTCTGTTCGAGTGAGGCACTGTCTTACTATGTATCTCAGTCTGGCACTGAGCTCACCCTTTCTCTGCTTCAGTCTCCTGAGTGCTAGGGTTATAGGCATGTGTCACCATACCTACCCGATATATATAAAGATAGGCTAAACTAAATACTTTTCATATCTATTTATTATCTATATATCTGTCTATTATGTATCTTGCTATCATATCTCTTTTCTGAGTGCACATGTGTGTGCATGTGTGTATGTGACACCGTGCACCCATACACACCAATCTTGGTGAGCTAGGCTGGTTTTTTAAAGAAGGATTGGAATATGTCCTGAGGCTTAACACTATTTGTCAGTTTAATAGGATTGGAAGTCACCAGAGAGACAAACCTCCAGGAACATCTGTGATGGATTTCCTCAGGGCATGTCTGTGATAGATTTCCTCAGACTGACTTGATTGAAGTGGGAAGATCTGCTCTAAAGGTGGGAGCACTATTCTATGAACTGAATAAGAAGGAGAAAGCCACCTGATCACCGGCATTCTCTCTGTGGATGAAATGTGACTGCCAATGCCAAGCCCCCACATCCATGCCTTCTCACCACGGCAGACTGTATCCCCTTAGATTGTAAGCTAAAATAAACCCCTCCTCCTTGAAGCTGATTCTGGTTAAGCATTTTGGAACACTGATGAGAAAGACAACTAATATGTATGTGAAATGTTTAGGTTAGGGTTCACGTGTGAGTGCAGGTGTGCATGCACACACACATACACACACACCACTATAGCACCTAAATATGTAAAGCAAATATTAGTGGACAGGAAAAGAGAAATAAAGACCAGAAGACATAATAGTAGAGAACTTCAATACTCTTCCAAAGATGGACAGATCAACTGGAAGAAAATAAGACTGCCATCCTTTGAGGTCATAGTTGCCTATATTTGCAGGAAAGATAAAGGAGTAAGTGTGACAAATGAAAAGGACAACAAATGGTTCTGTTATTTCTAACAAGAGTCAGATACACTTGCAATCCTGAATTGTTTGATTATTTGCTGAGTAACCGTTAGTTGCTGGGTCTCTTTAGGTCTCTGTTATCTCATCTTCCAAATAGGATAATATGAAATGTTCTCCAGCCAAACAGAACCTCTGGGCCATAGATAGCTATATAGAGCAAACTTATTGTGAGAAATTTGCTCCTACCATTATGGAAGCTGAAAAGCCCTGTGGTCTGCTTTCTGTAAGCTGGAGTTAGAGGTCCA
>JAQHUG010000053.1:4702040-4733879 GCA_028555095.1 Dicrostonyx torquatus | reverse complement strand
AGGTCACCAAGGGTGGTAGTATAATTCTGGTAAGCTGAAGACTTGAGAACCAGGAGAACCTATGGCATAATCTTAGCCTAAGGCCAAAAGTCCAAGAATCAGGAATACCTATAAATAAGGTCAGAGGCTAAAGTGGAAAGGACAAACACATGCTTCCATCAGTTTGGTCTATATAAGCAATCGTTAGATTGGGTGTTTCCCATTACATTTGGTAAAAGTGATCTTTCTTCATCTATTGAGTTGTCAATGTTTTCAGAAACACCTTCACAGACACTCTCAGAAATTCTGTTTTACCTGCTATCTGGGCACCTTCTCATTCAGTCAAGTTGGTGCATAAAATATCCACCATGGATCTACCCCTTGTCAATATAATACCCTTGGAAACATCTTCTTAAGCCATGTATAATGGTAAAGTCATAATTCTAATATGAAACAACTATCTTGCTTCCAATGTTTGTGCATCTTTTCCCAGAACAGCATGTTAAGTCTTAGAAAGATGGTTATTTGTTTCCCCCTATAATTTCAATGCTAAGATGTAAGCACTAAGATAATGCTTAAATAATGATATAAAGTCAGCATCCCTTATCTTACATGAGATAGGAACAAGAAAAGAAAGAATACAAAATGCTTAGTATCTATAAGTAAGCATATACACATAGTCATAACAATATAATCTATAAACAATGTTCATAGCAACAGCTACTCATTCAGTTACTAGTGTAAACTAGTATCTGTTTCATTACACACCCTGCATTCTCTTTGCTTTCAGGGAGCACCCAGGTTGGCGACAGTTATTTACATGATGTCTTCCACAAGAGCCATTGACTGTAGCTCCATGGAACTTAATCACAAAGTGTAATGGTATGAGGGCTGCCTTAAGAACCATCTGCATCCCAACACATTTTTTTATGTCTATTATGGAAGCGCAATATAACCTCCTCTTGATGATTTGGATCAATCATTCCCAGCAACACTGACTCTGATATTAGTCAGTGTTCTCTAGAAGGACAGAACTTAAAGAACACACACACACACACACACACACACACACATACATATGGGACTTATTATAACTGCTAACAGACTATGGGCCCGCTAGTTCAACAATGGCAGCTATTTACCAATAGAAGTACCAAGAATCCAGTAATTGTTTGGTCTACAAGGGCAGATGTATCAGCTGGTCTTCAGTATCTGCCAGAATTCAAAGGAAGTAGGCTCTAATGCCAGTGAAGGTATGGACTTCATAGCAAGAGCAAGCAGAAAAAAGAGAGCTTCCGTCTTCCCTGTCCTTTATATAGGCTGTCAGAAGATGAGGCCCTTATTAAAGGCAGAGTCTTCCTGCTTCTACTGGCTTAATTATGTAAAAATCCCTCACAGGTATGCCCAGCCATTTGGGTATTAGTTAATTCCAGATGCAGTCAAGTTGAGAATCAAGTATAGCCACCACAACTCCCTTCTCAACCCACTAATGCACAGGAAGTGAAAGATCCCTGGAGTGGGGAGATTCTCACTCAAGTCTCAGGATAACAACCCCCCAGGAACTCACGAGAGACCGTCCTTGCTGCAATCACACGAAGTTTATTGACAGGACAGGAACCAGTGCACTGGAGCCAAAACTCATTTCCCACACAGGGGTATAGTTAGACCCTGAGTAGCTGGAATTAAGGGAAGAAACCATAACCCAATAACCGAAAGGGGGTAGGGAGGATGTCATTGGAAAATTCTGAAAATAACAGTGATCATTGGTGTAATGGAAAAATTAAAAATGCCTTGGTGGCAGTAGGCAGCAGATATGCTGTAGGTTCCCAAGCGGTGGTAGCAGGCCATGTGGAGTCAGGCAGCGGGCCCTGAGAGCCCCTAGTCCCAGGCAGAGATGGCTGCCCATCCCCGAGCAGTGGCTGGTCCCAGGCAGGGAGACACGTGGCAGGTGGGCAGGAGACAGAGACATGGATAGTCACGCCATGTAGAGTAAAGTTGAACATTTATTACGGTTGTGGGTGGGAAAGGGAGAGGGGGAGAAAGGGGGGAAGAGAGAGAGAAAAGAGAAAAGAGAGGAAGAGAGAGGGGGGAGAGAGGAGAGAGAAGATAGAGACAGAAGCGGGGGAAGGGGAGAAGTGGGGAGAGAGGCAGAAGCTGCCTCTCTGAGAAGAAGACGGAAAAGAGAGAGAGCTCAGGCCGGAAGCTGAAGATCACCCTGCCTCAGCGGATGGGGAAGTATGCTTGGCTTGTCTCTTAAAGAGACATAAATCATTACAATTGGAAAATTCTGAAAATACCAGTGATAATCACAAGGGGGTAACTCACTGGTTTTCAAGATTATTCTCAAGATTATAATCTAACGTTATGGTCAGCTAGTTCCTGGAATAGAGTCACTGAACCAGCTAACCTAGAGTTTTGGTTCTTCTCCCCCTGCTAGATTTTTTTCTGGGGGGTCTACTCTTTCTGCTAGAGGGGTCTGAATTTATTCGAGTCTTTCAGAAGGACATGTTTTCTGACCTGTCCTCGTGTGGGTCACTAGCCCTTACATATCCACTGTAACTTTCCAGTGTAAGTCTTCATAAGACTTTATAAGCCGAATGGTGCCGGGATTTCTAATTCACACATGGTAATCCAGTTTTTTCATTATGTAGAGAATGTGTTGATGTGGTGGCGGTTGTTATCAAATATGACTAGACCAAATGGAAAGGACTATATCACTGTGGGTGTGGAGGCTGCTATCATTGACTACCATCTGAGGGAGATGTCACTGCTCCAAGGGATGGTGAGACCACTTCTGGAGCTGGAAAAACCACCTTATCTGGAGGTTGAGAGACCTCCTTTACTAGCAAAGAAGACCACCCACCACAACTTAGAGATACCATGTCTCCAGCTTCAACAGGATTTTCCAACACATTCCCACCTCAATACACAGGATCTCATTCTTCTCCTGTGAGTGCCCTTGGTTTAACTATGTGTACCCTTTGAGGCTGGAACTTTCACTTTCATTGTAACTCACACTATGGCAGGAGAAGGGCTCTAGTTTGATTTTCATTGCCATCATCATTATAACTATAGGAAATAAGGCTCTCACTTGGGGCATGTCTAGAAGTTCTTGAAATGTTTTTGTGGTACTTGAGCTCAGGATCAAAGTCCCAAAGTACATACTTCATTTCTACTCTTCCTGGGACATTAGAAACAAATAACAAATATATCTATATCACTATTTTAAAAAGTGGTTGGTTAGAATTACCCAATGTATGTTATAAATCTAAAAAAGTTAAAGGCTTAGACTACCAGTGATACCTTTCTGTTGAATATGGAGCCATCAGCATTTGCTTAAATCTAACCAAACTAGAGCAACAATTTAAAAAAAAACAAAACAAAAAACAAAACAAAACCTAGCATTAATTCAGAAAACTCATCTTTGTACTTCTGTTCCTCTGGAACTATTCTCATCCTCAAAGCCTGCATTAAAGTTTTCCAGAGAAGACAAACAGTTAGGGAGCCTGCATCGGACCAACCTAGGCCCTTTGCATGTGTGTGACAGTTGTGTAGCTTGGTCTAGGCTCCTAGCAGTGAGATCAGGAACTGTCTCTGGCGCTTAACTGGTTTCTGGGAACCTGTTCCCCATGCTGGATTACCTCGACCAGCCTTGATACAGAGGGAAGAGCTCAGTCCTGCCTCCACCTGACCTGCCGTGCTTTGCTTTTTCCAAGCCCATGGGAGGCCTGCCCCTTTCTGACAGGAGACAGAGGAGGTAGAGTGGATGGGGAGGGGGTAGACAGAAAAGGGGAAGGGCACAAGGGAGGGGAAACTGTGGTCTGTCTGTAAAATTGTCAGAGACCAGGTTCAACAAAAATACCATTTACCAGGGTAGGGGGAGGGGGATCAGAAAAATAGTAAGGAAGACCAAGATGCAAGTAAAATAATAAAACAGAAAACACAGGATAGTACCAGAAGGGAGTTTCAGTGAATCTGCCTGCATTTAATTTTCAATACACTTTTATAGGAAGACAAAAGACTGCTTTAACATGATACAAAGGGCAACCAGAACAGTTACAATCTTCAATACTTTGAGACATCAAGTCATTAGCATTTTGTTATTTAGGCAATGAACGCACCCTAGACCAAATGTCCTGAAGGCAGCCACTTCCAAGGTCAAGCTCTCGAAAGAAGGAGCGGAAGTGTGCTTTAATTTCCTGGTTGTAGGTCAGGGAGGGAGTGGATCTACCTGTGTGGTCATAGTAATGTCAAAAGAACCGAGTAACCACACCCTAGGTCAGGATGTGTAACCCGGTGTTGTCAACAATTTTGAGCAACTTCAAACTCTCTGACCTCCAGACAAGGTGGAAATAGGCTCACATTGTTGGCTTCCCCATAAAATAACAACAAAAAAATGTTATTTAAATTAAAAAAAAAAGTTTTCCAGAGACGCAGAAATAGTATGGAAAAGGGTATGTGGGTAGGGAGGGACAAGTGATGTAGATTTTTTAAAGGAATTACCTCATATGATTATGGAGGTAAATTTCTATCTTCAAGTTGGAGGTTTAAGAAAGCTGGTGGTGAGCCAGGTGGTGGGGGTTCATGCCTTTAATCCCAGCACTCGGGAGGCAGAGGCAGGCAGATCTCTGTAAATTCAAGGCCAGCCTGGTCTACAAGAGCTAGTTCCAGGACAGGCTCCAAAACTACAGAGAAACCCTACCTCAAAAAACAAAAAAAAAGAAAAAAAAAAAAGGAGAAAGAAACCTGGTGGCACAAATACAATCGAGGTCCAAAGTCTGAGAAGAACAGAAACTAGAGGTCTAGTTAAAGGTCATCACCCACAAAATTGGTGAGGCTCAATTTCTAAATTCAGTCTACTGATTCAAATGTTAATATCCTCTATGTGCGCCCTCAAAAACCAGCCGCCTGAGCATCCTTTAGCTCAGCCGAATCGGTATGTAAAGTTGACGGTTATGGACCTTGTACTGTTGTTTACCTCACTGTGATGACTGTTGTATCTAACACAGTAGGCAGCAGCAGTTGTTATTCTTAGTCACGTTGTGGTCAGCTAGTCTTTTTGTTTGGAATTTTTGAGAATTAATACCATGACAAACAGAATCACAGGGCATTTTGAGCAGCTTATCACTAATATAAATTATTTTCTAGAAAACTCTTTCTTAGAATGAGCAATAACCATTTGGATAATCATAGAGTGGAATGGCTATTCATCTGGCAGGCAGGGCCACACAGACATTAGACTAGATCTCTGGATAGAAAAATAATACAAACTTTTCTATGTTCATAGTTTGGTTAATAAATAAATTATGGCATCTCCTAAATGATATGAAATTATTTATCCTTAGTTAAATTGAAAAATAATTAAAGTGCCGTTCTTCTGTTTTATCTTCTTAGCCATGACTTGTAGATCAAGAAGTGTAATTTGTCCATGCTGGCATTCTCCTCATTCTAATGTGTTCATTGCTTATCCACAGAGAACAATAGAAAACCCTGCGTGTGGAAGCTTCCGTGACAGTAACAGCATCAACATTCTTTTGTCTGCGGTGATGGAGCAGTAATCCACATGTGAAAGCACTTGGTGCCTCAGCTGATTTGAGTGACAGGAGCACAATGGGTTCTCCTTAGCATCGACATTCTACAATAACATGGCATTGTCATCCTTCGCCTGATCCCGGCTCACACAAATTGTTCTCAGTGTTTCAAATTCCCATCAAAAACCAGGGAGAGACACCTCAAAGCTATCATGTGGGACCAGATTAGGTGCAGCTCCACATGGTTAAACAAATGATGGAAAGGTCCCGGTTATAGACTCCTTAGAGGATGTTTACTGACAGGTGGAAAACAAAGACTGTCCAGCTCACCAGCAATTTGTACACCTAAATCCCATATGTATTTTGACGCTCGAAGTAACAGCCTTTTCTGGGCTTTATCTGCAGTTGCTTGGTTTTGCTTTTTAATGCTGCTTTGTAAACTGTTTCAGGAAGGTAGGGAATTCTGTATTCATTTACATTTAAAATTAAAGATACCTCACAGTTTTTCCCTTTGTCTCTCTCATTTAAAGCACTTTCTACTTGTGTGTGTGTGTGTGTGTGTGTGTGTGTGTGTGCCTGCTTGTCTATATGTACAAGGTATGCATGCAAGTCCCTGTGGAGGACAGGAGGAAAGAACAGAGGAATATCAAGGGAGGTTTTTGACAAAACCAAGACCAAAGCTCAGCATGGAAATTGCTAAAACTATAGCTCTCTGTCTGGCGTTCGGAACATGTGGTATCATGATCTGAGCTCTGACAGACTTGGGAAGCCCTCAGATAGCGATGCTCAGGTCTCTGGCTTCTCTGGGCATCTTCTTCATTATCCTGAGGTACCTTTGCATTTTGGGCTCCATTCTCTAAGCTTCATGCATTACGTTCTCCGAGCCTTCTTGCAGATATGTTGACCCTGATATAGTATCTGGTTTTTTGTTTTGTTTTTTTTTTTTAAGGATACCCTTTGTAGTCTTGGTTGAAGCCGTCATGATACCCTAACTCTTCCATTCTTCAGACCTATTAAAACCAGTAGCTGAGGCCTGATGTGGCCAGTGGCGAAGACACTGTAACAGAACTCCACACTGTCACCCTCAGCCACCTGAGGAGTTCCTTTAGTCTTTCAGAATCCTGGACTCAAGCTACATTGGTACCTTCTGACTTTGATGTGGGAGAGAATTTAGGCACAGCAGTGTGAAGCAGAATCAGAGATTTTATTAAATATATGAAGAAAGATATTGTCTCAAGAGTGAAAGCATGGGGGTGGGAAGTTTATACCATTGAGACTTTCTGAAGTGCTCAGTTTAGTAGTCTGGAAAGAACAGATTTCTCCCCATCGTGTGCACCAGTCTATGTCATATTAAATTAGTCACGTGATTACAAAACCAAGCATAACTAACATAAACACATTTGGCTACAAAAATCCTAACTCTTGCTAAGCACATAACTTGGGCTCTGAAGATGGGAGCTACCTACCTACTAGTCATGTGCTCAGAGACAGGCAGCTCTTTGCATCTGTGGGTTGGTTATCTGGAAGTCTCTCAGAGCTCCTATGGAAGTTGGCTTGTAAGTTTGATGATGTGGAGCTTAAAACATTTAGTCATACAAGAAGATAGAAATGGTTAAGGCAGGGGCTAGAGAGATGCCTCACTGGTTAAGAGCACTTGTTTTTGTAGAGGACCTGGGTTTGGCTCGCAGACCTCTGTCCACTCTGAGGTGGCTTGCAACCATCCATAATTCTAGTGCCAAAGAATCTGATGCCCTCTTCTGACCTCTGTGGATACCAGGTGGGTACATAGTATACATATACACAGGTAAAACACTCATAGTAATAAAGAAACAAAACCAATATCCTAGCCTAAGAAAACCTTTTTATGATGTAAGTTTTTGGTCCACGGAGCAGAGATTATGTAATACAGAGGAACAAGGGGAAATCACAAAAGGAATTGTTCCTTTTTTCTTGGGCATTGGTCTCTGGGGAAAACTCGACAACCCATTAAAAACCATGTGAGTCCAAATGCTAGTATGCATTTCCTCTAACTCTTGTTCCAGCTTCATCATTCAGTTTCTAAAATGTTTAACTTCTGAACATTATTCAAAAGGCCCTGGTTTTAAAACTCATGTTTTCCTCCTCCTGAAGAGAACCAAATAGAACAGAAAGCTATTAGATAGACATGGGGTGGGGGACTGGAATGGAAGGAACAAATGGGGAGGAAGAAAAGGAGAGAAGGAGGACATATATGGAGGGACAGCTAAAACTGAGAGCCATTTGAGGGGTCGGTCATATGGAAGCCTAACACAGTAGAAGTGTCCCATAATATGTGTGAAGGCGCTCTAAATGAAATCACTGATTAAAAAGGAGATGGAGCCCCAGCTGGGAATCTCTGGTCACCAAACAAAGCCTTCAGTATTGAAAATGTGCTGCTTCTAATTGAGCTGTTGGCCATTGGAAACCTCGAAATAACCCAGACTATTGGCTATTGATTGTTCTCTGCAAATCTATGTACCGCCTTTTGCTGAAGGCAGCATCCACATAACTCCTTGAACACAGAGACGGCAAGCCAGTGCCTATCTAGAGAGCCTTTATCCCTACAGCTGTGGAAGGTACTCTCCCACTCCTGAAGAAGAAACGTAAACACCAACCCAGCAGCAAACTCTTCCATCTACAATGGTGACCTTCCTTTATGTTGCACTAGTGCAGTAGTGGCACAGAGCTTGTGGGAGCAACCAAAAGATATCTGATTGGATTTAGGGTTCACCTCATGAGATGGAATCTATGCCCAATGCTGATGAACCTCAGACCAGATAGGTTATGGACCTGGGGGAAACAAATTCTATTGTTCTGCTCAAGGAACATATCAAGAAAATAACTTCTAAAGATGTGACATTCTGCTCATACATTTGGTCCCTCTTCCAATAGGGTGGGAACTACCACAGAGACCCACAACTGGACAATATGTAGAGAGTGAGAGACTTTGGAACACTCAGTCCTAAATAGGATGTCTCTAATCCCTCCTCTCAGGGCTCGGGGAACCCCATAGAAAAGGAGGCTGAAAGAGTGTAAGAGACAGAGAGGATGAGGACACCAAGGAAACAAGGCCTGTTAAACGCAGCGGAACAGACACACGTACTGAACTCATAGAGATTGTGACAGCATCCACAAGGTCTGCATGGGTCTGCACCAGATGGTGTCCACTGACAGAAGTTGACACATGCCCCCATCCCTAGCCCAGAAGCGTTCTCCAACCGATAAACCACTCACACGGGAAAAATGAGTTTTCTTCCAGGGAGTCTCATTGGAGATACAAACTATTCTTTATGGCAGGCCTGAGGCCCAACAGTAGATGGCCAACACACACACAAAATGAACTCAATGGCATCTTTGGAGGTTCTGTGTTCCATAATGCTTTGTAAGGGCATTATGTATGTATGTATGTATGTATGTATGTATGTATGTATGTATGTATGTATGTATGTATGTGTTTATTTATTGTTAATATTACAGGTTTGTTGCTCGTCTACTATGGTTTCTATTTTTGTGTTTTCACAGAACTCCCATGTCTGTGAATGTGTCTGTCTCGAAATCTATGAATGTTTCTTGTGCTTTTTCTTTGGCTCTTTTTCTTCTTTTGGCTGCCTGTTTTGTCCTATCCCAGTTTCTGTCTTTGTTTTATTCTTATTTTATTATTATTCTCTAGATGCTGTTTGTTTTCTAAGAGAGACAAAAATAGTGTGGATTTGGGTGGAAGGAGAGGTGGGGAGGATCATGAAGGAGGTGGGGAAGGAAAACTAATTAGAAGATATTTTTTTAAAAAACCTATTTTCAATAAGAGAAAATAAAATAATTTTTTAACCCTATTTTTTCTTCACTTATTGGCAAAGCACTGTTACACTAATATTTGTCAAATATACTTTTTATATATACTGGCAATATAACCTAATTGACCTTCATGTTCTAAGAATTACCTTTCAAATCACTCATTCCACAATTGATGATAGGGTCCTGCATATTCATCTGTCAATCAAACTGTCTATGGAATGAGTTAAACTGAGGTTGGAGCTGCTTCCTGGAAAGTTATGTTTCTCTTCTTTTACAAACACACTTAGCTCTACAATCATTAGCTTCTTGACAAGACTTGTCACTGTCCTCACTTTAGGAAGTTGCTCTGAGATAAGGTATCTCCCCACCACCTGCTGGAAATTTAACCTTGGTGTGCAGACACCAACCAAAAATCTCCCTGCTTTCAGTTATTGGAGCTAAGAGGACCGACTTCCAAGCGGGATTTTCTCTCTCCCTGGAATTAGGACAGAGACATAGAGCCAGTTTTTTGTGTAGGACTGGACAGTCACCAAGAGCCAGATTTCAAGTCACTGCCAAGGACAACAAAAGCCAAAACTAAAGAGCCTGTCAAAGAAAGAGTCAGTGGCAAGGCGGCCGTGCAGAGAGAAGCTGTGGGAGACTGACAGTGGCACAGAGGCTAAGTGGCTACACGCTCGCTTTTGGACCAACTGGACCCCAAGTACACTGCTAACGTTCTCCTTCCTTGAAATTCCCTAACATCATCGCAATGAGCTTCCTAATTTGCAAAGCGAACGTGGGTGTGTTTTTTTGCTTGGATTGTTCCTTGTACCATATTGAGAATCTGAAAACAAATAAACTTCCATATGGGAGAAACTGTGAGTCACTGAAGACAACGAAAGACATGCAGAACATCGCCTCCTCTCCTTGCCCTCCTCCCTGCCTTGGCATTTGATAACATTTCTTACAAATAATGGGGACTGAACACTATATGAATATGGAAAATAAAAGAGACAGAAGCTAGTCTTTGATGGTTGGTCTACTTTCTTTTTAAAACGTGTACTTAATGTTTGTTATTTGAGAAGTTTAGACATGTATACAATGTTTTGATAAATCTAATCACAACCCCAGCCTCAAATCCCCACAGACCCTCCCTCTCACATGTCCTCAACTTCATTTATTTCTTTTAAAGCACTGAGTCCAGGTGGTGTTTCTGGTATGTGCATGGGGTAGGGCCATCCATTGCTCTCTGCATATGACAAGCCCTTCCCAGATATTCACTTCCTGGTCTTTCTCTCTACCTCTCACCATACGGAGGTGATACATTTTGTTTCTTAAACTAGGAAACTTGTGCCCTTATCTTTCTCCCTCTTACCATAGGATGTTTCAGGAAAACATCTGCCAAACTTACCTAAAAAGAAGGTATTAAAGCTACATAAAATGACTACTGTTGGAAAATTGCTACTTTAATAGTTTTCAAACTATTGACACAATGGAAATCTTGAATTCATAATTTCAGATGGTACAAGGATATATGGTCATGTGGACATGTTTGAAATCTCTGTGAAGAGCTGGAGTCTCCATTATTTTTGTGTGAGGGTCACTCTGACTTGAGGGCATGCCTATGGCAGTGTGTGGAATGTGCACATTTGAGAAGAGACCACCCTGACTGTTTGGATTAATGTCTGTATCTAGTTTAGCAAGTATGGTGCTGGTGAGTTCAGTTATTATGAGGTCATCTCTAGTGTGGGGTTCTGCATGCCTTTCAAGGGTAAAGGGCAAACTATTTGTCTTCTTTTCTCTGTGCTCTGTCAGATTCATTGAAATGTAATATTTTTCTTTTAAGTGGACACATCTTCAAAATGAGCCAGCAAGCTGACAGATAGCTTGCATATGCTTGAGTGTAAATACATTCGTGGCAGACAACTATTCAAAATGCTAGAATTGTTTTCTCAAAATTTAATTTTGCATAGTTCTGGTAATTAACTCACTGTCAAACTCTACATAAATTTGAATTGCTTCAGTCTGCCGTTTCCAAGCTTTTAAAAAGCTGGAATGGAGATCAAACAAAAACTTTCAACCTCATGAATGCAAATGACAATGTAAAACCAACTCCAAGTTTTTTCCATCATGTAATCAATAAAACCTTATAAATTTGTAAACAGAGCTGTCAAATCTCTAAAGTTATGTATTTATACACTAGAGGTAGCCTGCAAGATCACAGAAAAAGAGGTAAAACTTGAAGTGTTCTTTGGCTGTTAAAGTCATCTGGACCCAAGTTGAGTTTGGTGTGCTAAGATTCGTTTACTTTAAGGCATTATGTCACAATTTCTTGTAACTGAAATAGGATGCCCAAAGAGTCTACTCAGGTCCTTACTGCAGAGTAGGGCACAAGAACAGACAAGGATGCAGTGGGTGTAATTAGGGATGGTACATTTACATCAAGCCTGCTTGCCTCAGTCACACATTCGACTTTCAAACCTCATTTGAAACAGTGTGATAGAGCATCAGGGTCTAGAATTTTTTCAAGGGAGTAGAAAAACTAAACTATCAGGAAATACAAATTTTAATCCTAAATCAGGGATATTATAATCGTCCCTAAAAAATTACTATACTATCTAGGGTTTCTATTGCTACAGAGAGACACCATGACCACAGCAGCTCTTATAAAGGAAGACGTTTAGTTGGGGCGGGTTACAATTTCAGGGATTTTCTCTGTTACCATCACAGCGGGGAAACGTGGTGGAATATAAGTAGATATGGTGCTTGAGAATAAGCTGGGAGTTCGATATCTTTATCTACAGACAGCAGAAGGAAGAGCTGCCACACTGGGCATGATTTGAGCACATATAAAACCTTAAAGCCCACCTCCACAGGGACACACTTCCTCCACCAAGACCACACGGACTGCAACACATGCCTCTTGACAGTGCCACTTCCTATAGGCCAATCACTGAATCATGTGAGTCCATGGGGGCCATACCTATTACAAAGCACCAAAACAACATTGTTTTCTAAGGCAAGGTCACTAATCTACTCATATATGTGATGATAATCCATATCATATGCCAGGCGACTCTGCAGTGAAGAAGTTCAGAGATGGAACAATCTAAGAAGCAATGTTTGTGCCTATGGTTATAGGACAGTGTGAGGATACCAGATAAACCCATGTTAGAGTGTGGTCACGGATAGGAAAGGGTAGAAATTCGAAGATTACATGCTTCAGTTAAATATTCAGTAATAGTCAGGAAGTAAGCAAACTGGGGAGACACCTTGAGCAAAGAAACCAAACCAAACCAAACAAAATAGTATGTTGGTGGAACAGAACAAGTGCTTGGAGAGTGTCTTAGTTAGGGTTTCTCTTGCTGTGATGAGAAACTATGACCAAGAAGCAAGTTTTGGAGGAAAGGGTTTATTAGGCTTATACTTTGGTAGGACAGGAACTCAGACAGGGCAGAACCCCAGAGACAGGAGCTGATTCAGAGGTTGTAGAGGGGAGCTGCTTATTGGTTTGTTCAGCCCACCTTCTTATAGAATCCAGGACCAGCAGCTCAGGGATGCCACCACCCATCATTGGCTGGATCCTCCCCCATTAATCACTAATTGAGAAAAGGCCTTAAAGCTGAATCTCAAGGAGTTTTCTCGGCTGAGGCTCCTTCTGCTGATGACTCAAGCTTGTGTCAAGCTGATAAACAAAGGCAGCCAGGACAGAGAACCACAGTAAAGCTGGAGTAAGGACGCCGAGGGTTAGTGGGCATGAGAGGGAAGCAGGAGGTTGACCACAGGAGCCTTAAGACCGTTCGTCCAAATACCTTCCACAAATTACAGAAAGATCAACCTTTGTCTTGCCTTTTGAGCACCCAAGTGCACCTCAGACCTCCTGCTGAATAAGGCTTGGTGTAATTATCCATTTTCATCTTTTTATTTTGTTGCTGTTGGAGAGAGGGAGAGAGAGAAGGAGAGAAAATGAGAAATTTTACAAGATGTAATGATGTAAATTCAGCAAAATCATGGGCATACAAAATCAAGTCAGGCGTAACTTCATTATCGTTCCTTGTCTTACAAAGTAAAAATAAATGTGAACAAAGCAAATGCTCTTTAAAAAATAACAGACTTCACATGATGGAGTGGGATATAGGTGCTAAAGCCTGGTCAGTGACTGGGATGTGGAATAACTTATTTGTATGTAGGTATTATACACAAGAGTGGGGTCTCAACTGTAGTCCTTTGGCTTTGAGTCTCTAGTAGTCTGTGGCACCCAGAGTGTCTCATGTGAGGCATCCAAATAAACACAAAACAACCTCTGCCAAAAGATTTCAGGCAGGCATTATTTGTGGTTTTGATTAGTTTTAAGAAATGTTGGTCCCTAGAATTTCTCTAGCCATAGACCTTACACTACTTTAGTAAATCCAGACATTGTGATTTGGAGTTGCTGGGAAAAAAACATCTCAGTGAGCCACTCCAAGATCCTTCGAGCACACCTCTTGATTGAAGAAGCCACTTTGAGTGGAGTAGAGCCTAGGAACCTGGTCTTTCCTTTCCTCCTGTTGATTTTGGAACGCTTCTGTTCTCTGCGGTCAGATGTGCCCCTGGCCTGTTTTCCTCCCAGGGACTGAATAAGCAGTATTTAGGCTGTCAGAACCTCATGCCTGGGACTATAAAGTAGAAGTTGGTAGTGTAAGGTTTGCTGCTAGACTAAGGAGTAGCGCTACATTTCCAGTGTCTGCGCCAGACATGATCTGGAGACTAAACGGAGAACAGCTCATTAACACTTGAAGAATAATGGTGGCCGAGTAAGACTTATGCTGGGAGAGAAAAGTGTTGGGTCAATCATATTTGTATTTTTTTTGGCTGCTTCTCATTTATTTCATTTTGCTAGAAAAAGACAAAATAGACTAATCTCTCTGCATATGGCTCGATTTCTCATTTTGACAAATTCTTTGACTAAAATGTTTGGATAAAAGATTATAAATAAAAATAAAAACTGACTTTTTAACTTCCCATTTTAAAAATTGTTTTCTCTTCAGTGACTTCCCCACCCCCAGTATGTTAGCTAGAGTGATATCTTCCCATTGCCTACCTCTAAGCTTTTCTATCTTCCCAGAAGTCTTTCTCCCTTACTTTCCTATTTCCGCTTCTTTCTCAACATCCTTTAGCCAAGTTCCAGGCCCTCCATAGAAGCCCAGTTGACTCACACTGACTGCTGGGAGGACATAGAGCCAGCGCAACCTTCAGCCTTCTTCAGGAGCATAGCTGTGGCTTCTTAGCCAGTATTCAATCTGAATTGTTATTGTACAAGGCCAGGTTGTACACAGTTGGACAGACCTCACCCACAAACTATCTAGCACACTGCCTGTCCTCCTCGTCTAAGTGCAGATGTGACTAGAAAGAGCCCAACCCAGCCAGCTCCCTCTTGTTGTCTTGTTCTACTTCCTCTTGCTCTTCCGTCTCACCTAACACCCATCTGAGACTGTTGGCATTTCTTTCTCTGACCTCATCATCTGAAGCAAAGAAGCCAGTAACTGTATTTTCTCGAGTTCAAGGGAGTTTCATTTGTAAAGTAATTCCAAATACATCATCAGGTTTATGGACATTGCCTTTGAAGAAGCGCGTCTATACACGTTGTCATCGTCTTGCAAAAGGAAGGTGAAAATCCTTCTAGAAGGTGCAGCAAGGGGCTGGAGAGATGGCTCAGTGGTTAAGAGCACTGACTGCTCTTCCAGAGGACCCGGGTTCAATTCCCAGCACCCACATGGCAGCTCACAACTGTCTGAAGATCCAGTTGCAGGAGATCTGACACCTTCACACCAATGCACATAAAATAAAGTTAAATAAACCATAAAAATATTTTTAAAAAAAAGAAGGTGCAGCAACTCCTTTGTAGGGTGAACATTCCTGTCCTAAATTCAGGTGATGATATCCTCTGGATCATGATGGCTCCTGGTGCTCAGACACCTTGGACTGCTGTGACCTTTCCACATTTCTCCTTTAAGACTTGGGTGAATCTACAAGATTCCTCTTACAGCATAGTAATAATATGCAAGTACTGCATTCTGTGCTGTGGTTTTTGTCCCTTTTCTTTTAGATCAAAGGCAGATTAAGGAGCACTTACCAATGCTTCATAATTATGTTTACATAACAGGTAAAGCAATTACAGTGAACAGAATATCCAAAGTAACCAGAGAGGAGCATACCACTTTCACATTAAGGCAGGATGAGATTCTGCTTGACATGTGGCTTCTAATCATCTACCATGTAAGATCAGCTCCTGTTTCAAATGGCTCCTGGCCAGTGGGTGGGGTTATACTCGTATCTCTTTTAGAATCCTTCTATAAACAACTTGCTGCTCACAATAGTATTTTTTAAAGACTCGTGAGACATAATGGCATTGAGTATGGAACATATACAAACACTGTTTTCTCTAAAATATGGTATGAGTTTAAAACTTATAAAAATTATATCATTTTAAGAATATGATCCCTATGATAAAATGGAAGAGCTATAACCCAACAATCTAAATCCACATGCTTATGTTTTATTTTCTCTTTCTTATGGAATGATGTTCATTTTTCTATGTTATTTGAATGCCTGAAGAATAGCTGTCAGAATTAAATTTATACAATATGACTTAAATTTATTATGAGTTGGGAATGTCATTTAAAATGATAGTTTAGTACTTAACAGTAACAGAAATCTTTCTTAAAAAGGTAGATCAAGTAATTTCTGAGTTTCAAAAACAATTCAATTGATACCATAATTTGTGAAACCAGAGAAAACTCTGCATTGTGCTGCCTATGAGGTGAACAATTTTGGTTTCACAGAACTGAACAGGTTGAAAGCTAAAGACTGGAAAAAATTATACCAAACATGTAGAAACTATTATAAACCTATAAAGACTATTATCAATGGAGCACAGATAGACTTATACACCAATACATTTCCAGTGATAAAAAGAGATTTTTATAATGATAACAATAAAATTATCAAGCATGAAACAAAAAGTGATAGAATTAGAGAAATAAATGCAAGAATGAATGAAACAATTTGAGTTCCAATATGCCATCTCAATAGAGTAAGACAATGAATAAGGGACGTAGTAGAGTTCAACAAGAGTATAAATCAACTTAGTCCAACCACTATTGCTAGAACAATAGCAGATATAAATTGTTCTCTAGTGTACATGGAAATTTCCACATGACAGACCATACACTGGGCCAAAACTAGGATCCAATTAGTGTCAAATGTTTGGAGGCATATGGAATGGCTTTATCAGCCAAGAGGCTGCCCACACCTACAACATGACTGCCGACCTTGTGAAGGAGTTGACTGGGACTAGCTGCAATCCCTCAACAAACTTGATTTTCAAAGTCTTTAGCCTGAAGTACCTGGATGAAGGAGAACAGAACCCATGGGTGGATCTTAGACAGAGCTCAGCTATTCTGTAGCAGCTAGACAATGTTCTCCAACATCTGTCAACAAAGTCTTAAAATTCTGTGATGTGTGGGAAGGAACTCAGTTCCAAATTTTAGATAGAGAGAGCACCAGAGCACCTGGATCCTAATCTTTCCATATCTAAGGCAGCAAAAGAAGTGGCTGCTTCTGGGCATCATGGCATCCAGGCAAAATGTCCCACCAGGAAGTATCGAGTCATTCTGCTAAGATGCTGTCTTTGGGGACCCTGTATCCACGACTCCTGTGTCACTGGACATGGATGGTGATTCCAGAGTGCAAGTCACCAGCACCTTACCAAGGTGTAGGAAGGAGAGGCCAGTGTCTTCCAGTCCGACTTTTTAGTCTTATCCCCCACCATCACCTGATTAGTGGCCACTGACAGTGAAGACAAGGTCCTCGGAGTGAAGGCTAAAATGGGCTCAGGAGAGCATCCAGTATTTCAGACAATAGACAAGGCTAAGCAATGCTGGGCAGAGTCTGGTTACAGTAGAGTTTTCACCACTAAGGAGAACCAAGTGTTAGAGTTCTAGAAACTCCACAAACTAAACCTTCCGAGTAGAAAGATAGGAAGCAAAGCAGCGTGCTTCTTTCACTTGGTTCTGAGCAGGAACCTTCACTCTTCCTCTGAGCCCAAACACAAGTTAGTTTTTCCTCCAATTCGTCCCAAATAATAGCACAGTACATCTTTAAAGTAAGAATAGCAGGGGTAGGAACTCATCAGATAAACACCTTCTCTATGGATCAAGGTACCTTGCCTCAAAATCTGATTCTGAAGGTTTTGCACCCAGGCTGACCCAGGAGATCAGAAGCCCTCTCCCATAGAGGTAATGAACGTGCGAGACACCCAAACAATTGAAGATCCAGCAACCAACAGGCTACACAACTTGGACACTACATTGAAGGAAAGGAAGAAATAATCACAGGCACCAACAATGATGAGTCCTTCCGTGTTTTTAGAGAGCTGCCTTCCCCAAGAGCTCTTTAGAGAGAGTTTCTAGTGCCCACTCCTGTTTTTATCTTGATTCTGATGCAGGAATGGTATTATCAAAACAAACAAACAAACAAAAACAGCTTAAACAGAGATTAGAGTTGGAAAAAGAGTTACATTATGAACAATATGAATGCAAAATTTGCTCTCATTGTATGAATAAAACCATTTTGTGTTGTTTTAGATTGAAAATAATGCCGGTGGTGATGTGTCATTTATCCTGACTAAGAATTTTGAAGCTGACTTACTGTGTAAATTGTGTTAAACTGGAGTGCAATACTCTAAGATGTATACATCGATTCCTAACAAACTCATATGGATACTATAACTTCTGAGAAAAGGACCCTTTGGAAGAGGGTTAGATCACTAAGTGGGAAGATTTACACACAATATTAGTGCCCTTAAAAAGAAGTGTCATAGAGCTCCCTGACATCTTCCATTACTCCATTTCTTCTATTACTATGGCCATTGACAAAGTCCTGAGTCTTCTAGAATCTTAATGTTGTATTTTCTAACCATTGGAACCATTAGAAATATATTTTGGCCAGGCGGTGGTGGCGCATGCCTTTAATCCCAGCACTCGGGAGGCAGAGGCAGGTGGATCTCTGTGAGTTCGAGACCAGCCTGGTCTACAAGAGCTAGTTCCAGGACAGGCTCCAAAGCTACAGAGAATCCCTGTCTCAAAAAATCAAAAAAAATATATATTTTGTGGATTATAAATTAATTAATGGTATTTTGTTATAGTAACTCAGATCTAATAAGATTATAGTCATTTTATATGACTATAATTTCTTTGATCTATCTGATATTGGCTATTAAAAAAGAAAACATAACTCAATAGTAAAAGCAGAAATATGCCAAATATTTCAATAAATATTTCCCCAGAGAAGATAAGCAGTTGGCCAGCAAACATGAAAGATGAAAACTCTAATACCATTAGCTGCTAGATAAATCAAAACTATAAATGAGATACAATTTTAACCTATCACAATGTCTGAAATAAATAAGAACGGGTAATTGATGATACTGGGAGAACATTGAGGAACGGGGACACTCATACATTCCTGATGGAGATATAAACTATTCAGCCAATTCAGAACCAGTTTGATATTTTCTCAAAGGTTAAAACTTAGAATTATCATAGGACCTATATATTCCATAAATACATATGGGGGTATACCTTTGTTAAAAGTAGCAAGACAAATTTTATGTAAGCTATTGTGATAGTAAAGGAAGTTTGTGGTATTAGAGATAAGTTAAACTCCAACTACAGAAACTGAATTATAAACTACATACAATAAACTAATGTCTTAGTTAGGGTTTTTATTGCTGTGAAGAGACACCATGACCGCAGCACTTCTTATAAAGAAAACATCTAACTGGGGAGGCTTGCTTACAGTTTCAGAGGCTCAGTCCATTATCATCAAGACGAGGAATACGGCAGTATGCAGGCAGACATGGTGCTGGAGCTGAGAGTGCTAGATCTTGCAGGCAATATGAAATCAACTGACTCCCTGGACAGTCTTCTGAGCGTAGGAAACCTCAAAGTGTGCCCCCACAGTGATGCACTTTCTCCAACAAGACCACATCCGCTCTAACAAAGCCACACTTCCTAATAGTGCCACTCCCTATTATCCTATGGGGGGCAATGACATTTATTCAAACTACCACAGCTAACGATTAAGCATACCGAAGGAGTCAGTGGATCACTGTAACCAAGGTGAACTCGTGTTGACATCAGGAGTTGGGGATTTTTGTGAAGTGGCTTGCTTACCAGGATTCTTACAATGGTAGGCAGGGGCTCGGAGTTGACGATGAGGACATTACACAGCTCTGGAGAATGCGGCAGAGTCTCGCTAACCATACTTAGGATTAGCAGCCATGGGCATGGTAAGAGCATATCGTACATTTTCATTGCTGGGTAACTTTCCCTCTATTTAACATGCATTGATAGAATTTATAATCTCATAAGGAACATGATATAATAGAGGGGAAATGAAAAGAAGCCAGGTTTGGAAAACAGATTTATGCTTTTATGCTTCTTAATGAGAATTCCCGCGATGAATTGTGACATATGGTAGCTTCCTTTTCTGGCAGATTACTCAGACACAATGCAACGTGTCTCAAACGGGGAGCCTTGAGATGTATTATAGACTCTGATTTTTAAAAAAATAGACATGGAAAGTTGAAGGTCTTGTGAGATGACATGGTGTATCCAAAGCCCCACAATGTCAGTGTCTACATGGCTACCTACCACTTTTCCTTCCTAGGTAGGAAATTCTTTATTTCAGAGGATTCTCATGATCTCTCTGTGCCATATCCAGTTCATTATGTATTTCTGCTTGATTTTACCCAAATTCAAAATGCCAGTGTCTAAGACTAAACTTCATTTCTTTATCTCCTAATGTGAAATTTTTTGTTGCTATTGATGATTTGTTACCCCCAAATTTATGGGGGTAACATAATCCTAATCTCCAATATGTGATATTAGGAGTGGAGATTTGTGTGGACTACTCCTTCCCAAATGGGGTGAAAGTCTTCATAAATGGAACCCTGGACACATCTCACCGCCTTCCACTACCCGAGGACACAGTAAAAGGCCCTCACTAGAGCCTGACCTGGATAGCATGATTATTGACTTCAGTATCCATAAATGTGAAAGACAAATTCCTGTTGTTTATAAACTGCTTAGTTTATGGTATTTTTAATAGCAGCTCAAATATCCTAAGACATCAACAATATACAGCCATGCACCTCAGTCGTTTTATGTAAAAATCATTGATGAGCCTTTATTACTTGCTATTTTCAGTGCCCTATAATTACTATTCTTTGCAGGGGACCATGAGAATATTCAGACAAAAATCAGGGATGAGATGAGTGTCCAATTTCTCTGCTCTTATTTAATATATAAAATACTTGAAGTTCCAGCTAGAACAATAAGACAAGAGGAAAAAGGGATACGACAAGAAAGGAAGCCTCTGTGATGACGAAGAAATTAGAAAAATAATTCAAATATGTAGCTTCGAACATGCTTTGTAATAAATATAACTAAGGAAGACATCTATAATAAAAATTTGGAACTACCAAAGATACTAGAAGATGGAAAGACTACAATATGCTCATGCATCAGCATAATTTAAATTGTCAAAATTGGCTAAAACATCAAAAGTGATCTATATGTTCAATACAATTCCAATTAAAATTTTAATGACATTACTCAAAGAAATAGTAAACATAATCCTAAAAATTATATGAAAGTAAGAAAAGATCCCAAAGAGTCCAAACAACCTGAGTAAAAAGCAGTGCTGGAGGTATCTCATACATAAATCCAAGGTATACTAAGAAGCCATAGTGACAAAAACAGCATGGTATAAAAATGGCACATAAATCATTGGAATAGCTATAGCCATGTTTTGGATAATCATCCCAAATATACATTGTAGAAAAGGTAGAAAATATAGAAGAATGGAACTATACATTTATCTCTCACCCTGGGAAAAATCAATTCAAAGATGAATCAAAGTCCTTAATGTAAGACCTGAAACTCTGAAAGTTTTACAGGGACACAGAAAAAATACCCCTAGATGTGAGCATGAGCAAGGGCTTACTGCACAGGACACCAATAGCTCAAGAAACAAGTGGAGAAATGGGAGTTTGAAGTGTTAAAAAAGCTTCAGTACAGCAAATGAAACAGGTGAGAAAGACAGTGTACAGATGTACACTTTACTTGGTCAGAATTGCTTTGATGGGAAATCTCGGCTTGCTTCCATAATGCCATAACTCACCTTAAAATGTCTCCCTAGTGGTCTGCATGCCAAGGGCTCATACTTGCTTGCTTTCTCTGTCTTCAGGAGAGAATATAAATCCTACTCTCAGCAGAGCTTCCGAATCCCAAACACCAACAGGATAGTTGCATCCCAGAGCGCTGAGCACTGAAGTGTAATCTCTGCCACCAGCCCCTTAGAGGCTCAGCTGAGAAAAGATGTTCGCAGAGAACATCAAGGAACAGCAGCTTCCCATCTAGGCACTCACAGCCTTTCCTTCCATGAGGCCAGAGTAGCTTGGAATTACGTGTTGTGGAAAACATCATACTGAATTCTGAATTGGCTACGAAAGGAGTCCTCTTGCACTTCGAACTAAGTAAGAAAGCTGATCACAAATGGGAATGTCTTTAATCCCAGCACTTGGGAGGCAGAGACAGGCAGAGACAGAGATCTCTGTGAGTTCGAGACCAGCATGATCTAAAAGAGCTAGTCCAGGACAGCTAGGACTGTTACAACTGAAAGAAAGAAAGGAAGGAAGGAAGGAAGGAAGGAAGGAAGGAAGGAAGGAAGGAAGGAAGGAAGAAGGAAGAAGGAAGGGAAAGCTGATCACATGACACAAACTTTGTTTTATGTATATCAGATGAAGGAGGGATGTTGTTAGCTTGTCTTCTGACTGCCTGGTTCAGTTTTAGCACAGGATTAGCTCCCTTGAGTGACTAGTTTACTTTTGTTGGGGGACATCCTGAACCACATGAATCAAATTCTCTTTTCTGCGAGGTGAGAGTGATCGAGCAGAAAGCAGCCTTGTTCCGGCAAATACGAGAGACTTCAGGATCCGGACTCGTCTGCACTGAGATGACACGTTCCTACGATCCCTCCTTCTTCTGCTTTCTATTTATCACCATTTTGAAGCAGTTTAAACACACATTACCTTGCTATAGTTTTGGTGAATCTTATTTGCTTTAGATAGTTTTGAGAACAAGGATGGAGAACCAGCGAACAAGACTCAAGTCAGTAAGAGTAGAGGAGGACAAAATTAGTGGCCTGGTCTTGATCTGCATGAAGGAAAGGAGCTAGCTGATTCTGGATCAGGAGTGAAAATGCTAGCGGAATAGAGCTGTGCTTCTGAAAATAGAAAGGACCCAGAGTACTGCGATAATTATCAGAGAGAGATGACTTCTATCATACAATTATGTGGGCAATGACAGGAAGAAAGAGCAACACTCTATCCCCTACCCAACCCCAAATTTTCCTGTTACTGCCCAGCTTGCAAGAGTGTCTGGTGGAACGGCCTGGGGCAATGGATTCTTGGCTGGCACAGACTTTAAACACCACGGCCACAGTGTTCTAACAGTTAGGCACACATGGTGGGAAAGCTCCACCGCATAGTTGTGCGGTTGTTTCATGCACACCCACACGGAACGGTGCGGGGACAGGAGGCAAAAGGAAGTGGGACTTTCTGAGCCGACACAGGTATCTGGTCAGTGTTTTCCAACACGATCTTTACCAAGAAATGTTTCCCAAGTAACACGATTAGCAAACTTCCTGAGCAAAGTTTATCTATGAATCGGACACCTTCTTTGCCGACGTTTGCGTTTGTACTGATTATGGTTTCTGTGGAGTAAGAGAATGAGCATAGGCTACCCCTCAGGTGCTGGAGGACAAGCGGAGACACTAACGCCACACGTGCCGCTGCTGTGCTACGAAAATGGTTTGCCACCTGGTTGTAAGCAGAAAGCATCAGGAGAGCAGAAACAACCCCACTGTGTGGTGACAGGCAGGCCTTGAGGAAGGAACTGGAGTTAGATCAGGTGGCCAGGGTGATACCCCGGTGACAGGTTTGGATTTGACTGATAACTCTTAAGAAGAGAAAAGATGATCAGACACACAGACACGCCCACCTCGTCTCTTTCCATGAGATGCTCTGCATAGCATTCTCCTGGTGAGAGGTCAGCTCTGTGACTGAGCCAGGCCACTATTGGCTCCCCGATATGCAGACCTGTGACCTAACCTCTTTTCCATTATGAAGTTAGCCTACCTCAAATATTTGGTTACAGTAACAGAAAAGCTAGCTCACCTGGAGAGATGGCTCAGTGGGTAAGGGCACTTGCTGCCAAGTTTGCTAACTTGAGTTTGATCCCAGGGATCCAGATGGTGGAAAGGGAGAACTGGCTTTTGCATGTTGTCCTCTGACTTCCACATGCATGCCATGGAAATAAGGATCCCCCACAAATGCATACATGCATGCACACATACAAAATCAATCTATTTAAAAGCTGTCTAACACAGACACTATTTTAAATTATTCTCCTAACGATTTTCTTTCTTGTTATTTAGCATTTATGTTTCTTTCCCAAACCTTAAAATGTAAACCTTTCTTGGAATTATCTTTGTTCAGGATATGAAATGAATGTGTGGCTGAGTTAGATTGTAATTGGAAAACATTTAAACCACTATTCATTCAACAATCACTCAATTCAAAACTGCTGAGTAAGAGAACTAGGATTGCATAAAAGTACAGCAGGAAATGCAGTAAGCAATAAACATTGGAATTTTTAAAAAACAAATAAAATTTACAAAATAGTGAAAACTTCCAGAATAATGGCTCTTAGGTACCCTGATACAATCTCAGTATCATTCCCCTTACAAGAAAATCCTACTGTTATTATGACAAATTCTCTCCCTGGATGAGCAATAAAGATGATGCATAAAGATGATGGAGGGTCTTGGCCTCAAGAGGAAATAATCTCAGAAAGTTCTAGAATTTGTTCCAACATGCAATGTTATGCCATTCGAAGATAGAAAATATCTGGCAAAATATTCGATAGACTTACTTTTAGCTAAAGAGTTATTTAGCAGACAGTATGATAAGGTGGTTTCTGGTGTACAGTGTATTGTCACATGGGTATCAAGCGAGTTCTCATGTGTTGCCTCTTACAAAGATTGTGGGTTTTATTTTCCAGGTAAGTAGATTACAGTCCAGGAAGTTGACCTCAGAGTTAGCTGCAACAGTCTCATGAATCCTGGTCTCAGGACTTCTGATCCTCAGTATGCCAGAGATTTACACGGCAAACAAAATCTGCTGAATGAGGGGTACATGTGAGCTGAGCAGCTTTGCAGGTAACTAGTTCAGATTGCTTCCGATTTCCTAACACTGTGTGGATAGTAGCTACATTATGAGCACCGTATTGCATGGGATGGAGTTTTAGGAGACTGCCATTTCTGCTCTTCTGTAGTTTCATCTCTTCAGAGTCTTTATTGGATCATTTCATTGTGGTTTAATGACTGCAGAAGGGACACATGAGAAAGTGAGGACTTTAGAAGCCACCCATCCATCATCAGAGTCTCAATATAGTAGGTTTGAAAAAGTGGTTTCGTTACATTTGCAGAAAATCTAAAATCTTTATTCGCTTAGTGCTGTCTATTTAGTTACTTTTTTGTTTCTGTGATAATGCACAATCCTAAGGCAACTTATGAGAGAGTTTATTTGGGTGTCTGGTTCCAAAGGGCTAAGAGTCCATGAGGTTGGGGACAGTGTGGCTGCAGACAGTGAGCACAGGACCTGGAGCAGCAGCGAGGGCACACATCTCTACCATGAGCAGGAAGCAGAGAGGGCAAACTGGAAATGGCACAAGTATTAAACTCTTAACGGCCCCCTCCAGTAGCATATTTCCTGCAAGAAGGCCACACCTCCTAGACCTCCCTAAACAGTACCAACAAGTGGGGACCAAGTGTCCAATGGCATAGCTATGGGGTACGTTCCCACTCAAACCAGCACACTGTACATCTTTATAAATAGCATAAGGAATCTTTTCAAAGGAAATCCGTTATTGAAAGTTACCTGACTTTCCCTAGTTATTTTTGGAGGAATGTAAATGTAAGGTGAAACCAGAGGCTGAGAATAGAGACGATGCATTTATAGTCATTTGTCCCGTGAATAAAGTGGATGGTTTGGTGCTTGGGCTGGAGGTAATAGGTCACTTGGTTGTCTATTCTAGGCATAAAGATGATGGAGGGTCTTGGCCTCAAGAGGAAATAATCTGGTAATTCTGGGAGTAGTCTCACTGTAATTATTACCACCCAGACCTTCCATTGACTTCCAGCCTCACCTCAAACACCCTCAGCAGCGACAGCCTTGACTCTCTAACTGAGGATACATTGTAGTAACAGCAGCCTCACAGAGAGGATGAACGACTTAATCAGAAATGGAGGAGAGACTTCCAAGCACCAACTCAAGCACTGAAAATAACGAACATGATCTCTTTTCAGAAGCCAGTCACGCTTTATTACAGTGCGTGCTGTAGTTCCTTGACCAAAGCTTGTTTGTAATTAGTTCACATCCCCTCATTTACGGCAGTGAACTCTTAATGCTGAGCATGCTTTTAATTTGGGGAGAAGACTGCCCATCACGTGATTTCTTAGAGTCTCTGCTTTTGATGTTGGATAGTTTGTCCTTAGTAATGGTCTAATTATCCCACTAGAGGAGACATTTTGTTTCAAAGGGATTATTCATGGCCTGAATCAGATACCCTGAAGCTGCCAAGTAGTGAAAGAGATGACTAGAATTCTAGATCATCTTGCCCATCTACTAACTAAAAGCTGGTTAGTTGGTGTTATTTTGGTCACTGCACTGTTGCTATCCTCTTGCAGAACTGTGGAAGTTAAGGGGTGGGGTCTGGTATGCATGACATTTCAAATGGTTTCTCCAGGCCATAGAAAACCAGGACTCTGCTTCTCATCTCTTCCCACAACCACGTAGGCTCATCCATCTTCCACTTGAGTCCCTAGAAAATTTCTCAAAGTTAAAGAGAAGAAGACCCTTAGTATCCGTTTTTCAAAAAAAAAAAATCTTAAAATGTCTCCAGTACAATCTTCACTTGTTAATTTATTCCTTTTATGTTCAGTCTTCATGTTCTTAGTAGTGCTGTTAAATTTTCTCCTAGTAAGTAGTGCATAGTGCTTCCTTGGTGAGCTCATGCATATCTGCTCTGTGCTTTGGTGAGTTCGATGTTCCGGTATGGGAGAATCATGTCTAAGCATTATTCTTTCAGACTTTGAATTTAGCATGGAAGAAACTTCACATATATAATGTATATGGGTATTTTCCTTGGGCACCAAGTCTGTGCCTGGTGCCCAAGAAGTACAGAGGAGGATGCTGGATTCCCTGAGACTGGAGTTACAGACGGTGGTGAGCTACTCCGTGGATGGTGGGAATACAGCCCGGGTCCTTTGGAAGAGCAGCCAGTGCTCTCAGCTGCTGAGTCATCTCTCCAGGTTGGAAAGAAACTTCTTGGTGTCAGGATATAGCTTCCATCTGGCTCTCCTCCTTGCATCTACCCAGTGGACTTTAAAACAAGGTGCCAGCATGAAAATAAAAGAAGAACTAGAAGTATCTGTATCAAAAAATCAAAAAATCCAAACCAGGGAAAACACTGAATGGGAAAGCTAGAATCAACAAAGGAGGAAAGAGGAACAGCAAATCCAGGTAAGCTCCCAGAGTGCTTCAAAGACAGACTTAAACTATCTTAAGTGAGTATCTAACGTGTTCCTTCCCTGCCCGAGTGAATGAACTTGCAGACTTCAGTTGGCTTTCTGTTTTTATATAACATCAGAAGCAGTCAGTATTCAAAGTGTCTCTCTGCGTGATACAAACATAACTAATTGCTATTTACAAGAGAGCTTTCAGACCCAGGATAGTGAGGAAGCCGTCTCTCAATACGATTAAGTCACGCCATGCTTCTTTCAAATACAGTATTCTGAGGCTTTCTAGACTATCTATGTACAGCCAATGTGACTGCCATTAGGTGGCAAATTATAACATGAAATTAACATGACTTCAGTGCTAGTCAAGTGTTAGGCCAGCTCCCTGGGCAGAACGCCATGTCCTCCATTAGTGATATCTTTTAATATTTTGTGCCTTTATCCCTGAGAGAAGAGAAAATTCTTTCTTATAGCAGTGTTTTGAAATAAGCCAAATACCCTTGACTAAATAAACAGTTCTAGCTTTATTTTCATTGCAAGGTTGTGTCTCCAACTCCCATTTGCTTAAATTTTAAGCTTTGTTTTGGCTCATTTCTCAGGATCTCCTCCACCCCTCCAAAAACTGTTGTTAAAAACTTGGATTTTCTGGCTTTATGTTTTGTATGTCTTGCTAGGCTCTTGGTTTACTGCAGTCTTCTTATTCACATCTTATCTGGTGAATGATTCTTGAAATCTTGGATTCACTGTCAGGTTTTAAGTTAATACTGTTTGGTTTTTTTTTTTTAAATTCTTCTGACCATTTCTTAATAGTTACATAGTTAATAATTCTTGGCCCAAAGGGCTGGGTGGGGGGTGGCAAAATTTGTTTGTGCTTTTCCAGAGAAAACCCTTTGTCTTTCTGTCTAGTCTCACAGACTGCAGTAAGTCCAGTCCGTCTAGTCCATCATCCTGGCAAATGTCATACATCAGGACATTGATGAAAAGATCATTGCTCAGTTGTCTCAGCCTAGCAGGAGCATGCCTGTAAAACCCCAGAGGAGTGGAGAAGGGTACCACTTTGTGAGAATGAACTCAGGTCTAGTCACATCATAGCATGCGTACTTGCGACATCGAAGTACATCAATATAAACCCTTCTCGGTTTCCTCTTGGATAATTCAGTTGGTTATAATGGGAAAACTTTTGTAGCCAGAAAGACTTGGGTTGGAATTCCAACCCTATCCTTGCACTGCCTTAGGTTTGTTTGAAACTCAAGAATCCTCCAACCGTTAGCTCTAACAACCAGAGCCAATGGAGCCTCTTTATGACCACAAGAGACACTCAGGTTAACTGCTCTGGACCATGTGAGTTAGACAACATACCTTTTCCAATTTTAAATCCTTTAATAAAGTTGTAGATGAACCTCATCTACTTAGAGCATTTTCAAATAGAAAAATAATCATTAACAAGACCACAGCCAAGTTTGTGACCTAGACAGTCTTTAAGAACATGGCTCTTAAAAGGCCACAGGTTCTTGGAAGATTCAGAAACTCTCTTATTAGCTGTTTTCAGAAATTTGCCTTTACCCAAGCCAGAGAGAGGAGTTCCCTGGAAAGGTCCTGAAAACCTATATTACTTGGGTCAGTGGGTTGAAAAGCCCATACTCATCCAGCTTTCACTTTGGAAATGAGGAATTCGAATCTGGTTGGATTCCTTCTATTATACCACGTAAAGTTATTTTGAGTTAACCAGAAAATCTGCAAAGACTTCAAAATGATGTTCCTTCTCCCTCCGACCTCAGTAACCACTGGTTGGGGCTTTAGAAGGCTTGGGAGCAAGTCCTCACGGCAACTGCAGGGCCTCGGGGTCCAGAACACAGATTTCAAGCTCACCAAATAAAAGGGCCCAATAAAGAACTTTTCGCAGTGCTACAACAGCTTCCGTGTGGCTACCGAGACCTCAAACATGGGCTGGGCTCCTGTGAACCATCCACAACAAACCCCACACTAGATGTCAGAGAGCACCCGGCTCCGGGCTTTATTTCCTGCTTTCGTTTTATGTGGCATGAAACAAGCTGTAAATATCTATAAACTTAAAATTATTTTTGATTCTTATTTTCTCACACATTCCATCTTCAATACAATTGTAAAATCTTGATGGTGTTAGCATCAAATTACACATGACCATTAGATACCACCTTCAAGGTGCCACCTTCACCCCAGCCAGCATCATGTCTTCTCTGGAAGACTGAAGATAAAGCAGCTTGATAACGGTCCAGATGCATTATCCAAAGTCTGTTTGTGGGATTCTTGATCGTCAGTGGTGCGGTTGTGAGATAATGGCCCCTTAAGAGCACGGCCTTGTGAGAGGGACCTAGTTTATTGGGGTTGTACCTTAAGTAGGAATTGTGGAACCTCAGTCTCTCTGGCTTCTTGTTTTGGGGTGCCATTTATTTCCTCTTTTGCTGTCCTAACATCCCACTGTGACCTCACCGGGACAAAAACAATGGGGCTACCCAATTTTGAGCTCTGAGCTTCCATTCAATTATAAGCTCACCTGTTTTCCTTACAAAGATAGTCTACTTCAGTTCTCTAGTTACACTGCTTCAGAACTTATCAGCAGCATCTCATGAATACCCTTTCCTGACACAGTCTCAGAGGTGGCTAGCCATGCTTCCGTTATGAAACTGGCCCTCATCTGGCAGTCTTAATTTGTTCCTAGAACTCCTGCTGCTCAATAAAAAGCGGCTATATAAAATCATGTTATTTGTTTGTTCATTCATGTTTTGAGAGAGTTTCATATAGCCAAGGCAACCCTTGAGCTCTCTCTGTATGGCCCAGCAAGATGACCTGGGCCTTCTCTGGTCCTCCTCAGGTATGTGTTATCACTCTGGAGTTTACACAGTTCTGGGAACTGGACCAAGGGCTTCATGCGTGCTATGTACACCCTCTAACAACTGAAGTGCGTCTCTCATCCTGCTTTTTGTCATTTTCGATGGGGAAAGCAGTGATAGATTTCATCCCAACCTAAGATATTGAAATAAATTTTACAGTGGGAAAATGCTTTAATTGAACATTTTTAAATTTTCATTATATTGTATAAGTAATCCCAAATTAAAGGTAAAATAGTATAATATGTAATGAAATGAAGATTTATGGTACTGGTCTAAAGAGTGCGGAAAGACAGTGGTGGTGTTGGTTGGAGGAGGAATATGGAAGGCAGTTGCTATCTGCCTTCTGTATCAATTCTTACTGACTGGTGTTTTCAAACAATGGAAGATAATGGTTAATTTGTGCTCAAGCTGCATTTAAAATTTGCAAGGCTAACAGAGAGCCATGTAAATCCAAATAATACTTAAACAGAAGAACATTTGAATAGACATAAAATCTTGGTGCACAGAGAATTAAAAGTTATAAAAGATGTCACTTTTGTCCCTAACCATGCTTAGGCAAATAAAATACTTTCAGTTTATCCAAAGATAGCCTCCAGTTCAAATTTGTTTTGACATTTGATAATTAAGAATTGATTGCTAAACGGGGCAGTGGTGGTGCAGGCCTTTAATCCCAGCACTTGGGAGGCAGAGGCAGGTGGATTTCTGTGAGTTCAAGGCCAGCCTGGTCTACAGAGGGAATTCCAGGACAGCCAGGATTGTTTCACAGAGAAACCCTGTCTCGAAAAACAAAGAAACAAAGCAAAACCAAACCAAACCAAAACAAAAAATAAAGAAAGAAAAAGAAAAGAATTGATTACTAAGCCAGGCATGGTGACACACATCTTTAATTTCAGTACTTGGGAAACAGAGGCAGAGGCAGGTGGACCTCTGTGAGTTCGAGGCCAGCCTGTCTACAAAGCTAGTTCCAGAACAGCCAGGAAAACCTTGGCTTAGGGGGGAAAAAAAAAGAAAAAAAAGAATTGATTACTAAAAACTAGTGGTTAAAAAAAGGTATGCTTTTCTTAAAACTATGTCAAAATATCAAGCCTTGCACTTATTTAATTTGTGTTTGTGGATATAAGGATCTCTGTGTGTGTGTATGTGTGTGTGTACAGTATATGTTTTAAAGTCAGTTCCCTGCAGATATTGAAGGACAAATTTGTTATCAAAAGCAGAGTCATTAAAAAGAGCTTTCTCTTCCAAAAATAGAACCTCTCCATTTGCTGGCTTCAACCAATATAATTGTGCTTTGCTTCATACTAGAGCCCCGTTTAGAAAGGTGAGGACAGGAGGAGAATTCGGCCCTGAGGAGTATGGCAGGCCCTTGGAGAGGGCTTCTGATCTAGCCACCCCCACCGGAGGAGAACTCGACCCTTTGGACTGAGGTAAGCCCTTGGAGAGGGCTTCCAATCTAGCCAACCCCACCGGAGGAGAAGTCGGCCCTTTGGACTGAGGTAAGCCCAGCTTCCAATCTAGCCACCCCCACTGGAGGATAAGGGCCTGGCAGAGTGCGGCAGGCCCTTGGAGAGCGCTTCCGATCTAGCCACCCCCATTGGAGGAGAAGTCAGCCCTTCTGACTGAGGAGGGGAAAAGATGGGCAGGCGCCAATCCAGGAATACCTCCATCAACCTGAAAAGCAATATGACAATGCCAGAATCCAGTGATTGTGCAACAAGAAGACCTGAACAACCTAATCCAGAAGAAGTAGAAGAAATCAACTTTAAACGTAACGTTATGAAAGTAATAGAAGCCATTAAAGAAGAGGTGAAAAACTCCTTTAAAGAAAGAGATGAAAAAGATGAGAAGACTAACAAAAAGTTAGAAGAAATGAATAAATACCTCAAAGATACCCTAGAAAGCCAAGAAAAAGCAATCAAACTGTAAAGGAAACAGTTCAAGACCTGAAAACTGAAATGGAGGCAATGAAGAAAACACAAACCGAGAGA